>PVJH01003734.1:0-107009 GCA_004026705.1 Nesogale talazaci | reverse complement strand
CAAAGGCCTCTTCCAATCTGAAAGCAAAGGCAGACAAGCCATTCAAGAATGTCAGTCAGGAAGTCTACTTTGAAACGTGTGTGTACATGAAGCATATGAGCTTGGGTGTCTCGGGAACGAGGGCCGAGGCCTTGGCATGCTTGCCAAGTGCAATCAAGTGGATGCGGCTAGCACAGAGGAGTGCCACATACCTCCAAGTTCCCAGGTCTGTGTTTTGAGAAGGCTAATTCAACTCTTCCCAGTCAAGAAAGATTTCTGATCATAGCCTAACTCTCCCTTCAGATGTCTGCACCTAGCACATCACCTGGTCAGCTCTAATCCTTTGGGTTTCTTCCAGATAAACCAGTGACAGCTGCCATTAAGAAATCCAGTGGTTGATTGTGGATTCTGTGGATGGTGCCTCATCTCTCCTAGCTCCTTATTTCATTTCTTCCCTTCTATATCCAGCCCTCTCTACTTCTCGCTATTGCCCTTATTTTTGTCCTACCCCTTTCTCCGCTCTCCATGTTGTCCTTCTTCCTCCGCATCATTGAAGGCAGGTTCTCTTTCCCATATTTCTAAACTTTCATTAGGATCGACACAACCTGCCTCACTACATGTACCTTCTCCTCTTCCTTTTCTGTCCCTCTCCTCAATAGAGAGAGAGAGAGCAGGGATGAGCCCTAGTGGCGTAGTGGTTGTGCACAGGACTGCGACCCACTGGGATGAAGGTTCAATTCCAGCTCCACAGGAGCAAAGGCTGGACCTCCTACTCCCACCACCAGAGGGAAGTGATGCCCCAAAAACAAAAAATAAAAAATAAAGAGAGAGAGCATCACCACTGCTTGTAGCCAAGTTATGACTGCATGCAGTCCACAAGGAATCCAATTATCCACCCCTCACCCCCCCCCCCCATGGCAAGTTATACCCCAGCTCAGAACCCAGCAGACCACAGGACTTCGTATCAAGCCCTTATTAGGATGGAATGCTTTTATCCCCTAAGGAGACTGAACTTCTGGCGGTTAGATCCCTTGATATCTATAAGACAGAGTTGGAGAATGCACAAAGAAAGACAAGGTCACAGGTTGAAGGCTATGGAAAAGGTTATGAATGTAGGGAGAGAGGCCAAGTGAACCTAAATATCTAATTGCTAGATTAAATAAAGATTGAGAGGAGAAACACATGGCAGGGAGGAGGGTTTGGGAGGAGGTGTTAGTGGAAGGAAGCTGTGAAAGCTATGGGCTGCAAGACAGTAGAGTGGTGCCGGAAAGGAGATATACAAAGTATGGTTGGGTTACTCATCACTGGCTATTGTCTTGGAGTTGATCCTGACTTGTCACAACCCTAAAAGACAGGGTAGAAACTGTCCCAGTGGGCTTCCATAACTGTAAAGCTGCATGAAGTAGAACACCTCATATTTAGGTTTATAAATGAGGTAATTTTAAGAACGAAATTCAAGCTAGGGTTTCTATTCCTTCCTGATAATATTTGGCTGTTTAAACTTTACATCTTTGAATATAAATGTCTCTACAAAACTAGGTCAAACTATAGGACTTCTGAGTTGCTTTTGGATTAGACTGGGCCCACTGAAGTTTACACAGGGCAATCATCTCAGGAATGTCCTCTCCACGACTGTCTCACCAGACACGTTGTTCAAGGGGTAGCCATCTCAGAAAAAATGGAGAAAGAGAAATCACTGGATCTTTCTCTTGTGCATTTGATCTTTGACATACCCTTCCTGCACCGAAAAGCCAATGTTTTAGTTCCAGGGTTACCTGAAGCCACTAGGAAGGAGACTACTAAAGCTATAAAACCCATAACTGTATGATCCTAAAAATAAGTGGATTTAGAACTAAGAGAAATGTTGTCTCTCTGAAGTTCAGAAATCCAATTAATGCTTTGTTTTAAAGAACAGAATGCATATATGCGTTCAATACTTCAAACTGCTCTGTTTGATGATAACGCAAGCCACTCTTAAGAAGGTCTTTAGTCATTAGGGAAAGTCTACCTGTGTAGGATAAATGTTCTCTTTGGAATAAGCCTCTTTTACATGGAGCTCATTTCTTTCATCTAGGAATTTCCAAGCATTTTGAAGTAATTTGGGGTGATAGGAAATGTAATGTTTCAGAAGTTAAGCTATGTATACCAATATTTTGCCTGGGGGGAAAATGATTTATTCCATAGAGGCAATGCTGGCATCTTCTTTGATCCCACTGGCATTGCAAAGATACCATCATTAATAATGGTGATAGCGAGTAAGGAAGCATGGGTGCTGCAATGGTGATGTGCTTGGCTGCCAATCTCAAAGCTGGCTCTTTGAACCCACCCATTGACTCTACAGAAAAGACCTCGTGCTTTTCTCCCCTCAAGAGCACAGCCTTGATGATGTCACAGACTCAGAGAGGTGAAGGCATTTGCTCATCACCTTGCAATGAGTTTCCCTTACTGGGGGACAGTCAGTGAGTTAAATTTCTGGGAGTCAGCTTCCCATTGGAAATACCATCTGTGTGACATGCTTTCCCCGCCTCTTAGATCACAGAGATAGTCTCCTGAACTCCAGGATTGTGGTGCTGGGATCATTGCCAAATCTTGACAGTGCCAAGGGCACCACTTTCTTTCCACACCTAGTAAGCACTTTACCAATACGGATCAGATGACTCCCCATCTCAAGTGTCAGCCAGTTTTCCAGAGTTACAGCTGCAGCACAGAGTGCAACCAGAGATTTGTAGGCACGAGGTTGTCATCTTTTCCCTGGATTGTTGCAGTCTCCATCCAATGGTGTCCCTGCTTTTACCCATGTCCCATTATAATTTAATATTGACTGAGCATTTAAAGCGATTGTCTCAAAATGTAAAACCAAGTTAAAGTCCTTACTTAAAACCCATTATGATCGCATTGAGAATAGAAACCATAGCTAGAGTCTCTGCACCAAACTACCAATCCCATCTCTTCTTCCTCCCCTCTCCTCCTGACCTGCTCCATTTTTGCTCACACACTTACCGAGGTCAAGTCTGCCACCCCACCAGGTTCTCCTGCCTGAAGATCCTCATACTCAGGCTCACATCCGACTGGGATCTCCCTGTCCTACTCATCTTCTCTAGTCCTTCCTGCTGCTTCTTGGCTCCCTAGTAAGTGCTCTTAGTCTCTCAGAGGCCTTCACAGACCCCCAAATACGTATACATGTCCCACATTTAAAATGCATTCTTCTTGCATTTTCCCATTGCCCCATATGATTATACTCCATGATTCTATTTGTTTTACTGCTTCTTTGTCTCACGGATGTCTTTCAACTGGACTATCAACTCCAGACGGAAGACTTTCATATCTCTGTGTGTCCTATTGGACTCAACAGTGCTTGGCCGTGGTAGGGGTCAAAGAAATATTTGTTATGTTAAGGGATTGTGGGCCCCACCCTCTATTATCACCTACATGCTGTGAAACCTTTAGAAATATAGCCAATTTATTCTCTAAGCATCAGTCTTTTCATTTGTGTGTGTGTCTTACATCCTTACCACAGCCTAGATTCTGACTTGCAAAGACCCTACATGACAGACTAGAGCTATCCCTCAGAGTTTTCAAGACTGTAATCTTTACAGAAGCAAATAGTCATATCTTTTTCCCATAGAGCAGACTCCCCATAAATCTCAGATCTATAGGTTGGCAGCAAATTACTTAACCACTGCATCAGCTAACCTCTTTGTCATGTGTGAAATGGTGCTTCTAACAGCTCTATGACAGGCTCCTTCTAAAGAAGGATACATACAAACATACATACATAATGCATACAAACCAAAAGCAAATCAGTTGCTGCTGAGGTCAACTTATCTAATACCTTGTACTACTGAGTACAATGACTCCACAGGCTTTGACGGACTGTAATCGCTATGGGAATAGAGCCCCTGATCTTTCTCCCATGGGGTCTCTGGTCAAGTGTTGAATCTCCCCCCTTCCAGCTGTTAGTTGAACATAACAGTTCAACGCTGTTTTGTAGATCTGAAAACTTTAGATTCCACATCACCAATGTCCTCCCTTGCTTTCCTCCCTCAAATAAAAAGGCTATTTCTTCAGAAATCTAGGTAAATATCGGATATCATAAGGAATGAAAATTCCAGAATATTTAATTGTGTTCATATAGACACTATGCATAGTCCAAGAGGCTGCCCTTTAGACAGTGAAAGGATACTGTATTGTCTAAAACCAAGAAAAATTTACATCAGGACTGTATCTTTACTTATTCAATTTATAGAATGAGCAAATAATCTGAGAAGTTGTATTGTATGAAGAATAACCCAGTATCAGAATTGGAAGAAGGTCTGTTAACAACCTGCAATGTGCAGCTGTCACACCTTTACCTGCTGAAAGTGAAGAGGGCTTGAGGTGTTTAGTGGTGAATAATCACAACTGGGTGATAAAAAATGTCATGATAAATGGAGACAAGATTGGAATTTTTAAGGATTTCGTTTTACTTGGATTCACGATCAATGCTCATGGAAGCAGCATTAAAGAAATCAAATGGTATGATGCATTGAATTAATTTAGTTCAAAACATCTCCCTTTGAGTGGTAAAAAGTCAAGAAGTTATTTTGAGTATGTAAGTGTGCAGGACACGAGCCATGGTATTTTCCATCACCCCATATTCATGCAAATCTGGACAACACAAAAGGAAGACTTAAGAATAATTGTCTCTGAATTGTGATGTTGGAAAAGGATATTGAATGTGTCATGGACTAACAGAAGAACAAGCAAATTTGTCTTGGGAGGAGTACAGCTAGAAGGGTGGCTGGTGTGATTTTGGACATGTTATCAGGAGGTGTGCTTAGTAAAGTAGAGAGTGAACCAAAAAAAGAGAAAGGTCCTCAATGAGATGGATTGGCACCGTGGCTACAAGTCTCAGATATTGGACTGATGGCATAGGATCATGCTGTGTTCTCTTCTCTTGCACATAGAGTTACTCTGAGTTGGAACCAACTCAAGGGGGCCTAACAACAAGAACAACCAGACCAGGCTTTCAGAAGAAGACGACTGTGGACACCACGGTGGTGATTTTTCACAATGCCTTTTATTGGCCTCTGGGTGCTCTGAGGTTCAGCATAAAGTGAAACAGGCCTGTCCTCGTCTGAACTTTCCACTTATATTGCTCATCTGGGCATCATAAATCAGCTATCTCCTGCCAGGCTTTTGTCCTCTTTCCTAACCAGCTTCCCTCTTAGACCACAAAACCAAAGGGAATCCATGTAGGCTTTATGTGTCACAGAGTAGATCAGATTGATGAGTAACTGTTTTAAAGGATGGATACATAAATAGATGATTGATAGATGATAGATGGATGGATAGATAGATAGATAGATAATAGATGGATGGATAGATAGATAGAGATAGATAGATAGATAGATAGATAGATAGATAGATAGATAGATAGATGGAAAAGCCCTAAAGGCATCTAGCACACTATTGCTCTCAGCTATATTCTTTTCTGTACTCACAGTATGTGTCACTCTCTTAACTAAGTATTTGGACTGTATGAAGAAGAATGTGGCATCAAAATTGGAGAAAGATTAATCAACAGCCTAAGATATGCAAATAACTTAAGCTGTCCTGCTGAAAGCATTTATTGATGAAGATCCAAGATCATTGTCCACTGTATAGAGGACACCCAAACCTAAAGGAAATAAGAATGTTCATCCTGTCCATGAGCAACATTGTAATAAATTGAGAAAACAGTGAAGTTGTTAAGAACTTCATTTTACTTGGATTCATAATCAAACCCATGGGAGTAGCAATCATGACATCAAAAAAAGATTACATTGGGGAAATTGCTGTTAATGATTCCTTTAAAGAGTTAAAAAGTCAAATATGTCACTTTTTTTCTGTTTGTTTCTTTTTACATTTTTTGCCTATTTTTGGATAATTTTATTCAGGACTCTTACAATTCTTATTATAATCCACATATCAATTGTATCGGGTATATTTGTACATATGTCTCCATCATTTTTTTCTAGACAATTACTTTCTATTGAGCCTTTGGTATCAGCTCCTCTCTTTTCCCCCTCCCCACACCCTCCTGACCCCTTGATTGACTTTAAATTATTATTTCCATTTCTCACACTGACTACCGTCTCCCTTCCCCCATGGTTTCCATTGTTCTTCCCCCTGGAGGGAGGGGTGTAGTTGTGTGTTGATCATTGTGATGGGTTCCCCCTCTGTTTTTACTTTTGATCATGATTTGAGGGAAAGTTTACTCAGAAAATTGGGTTTTCCTTTCATTCATGCACATTTAGTTTTGTGACACTGCCTGCAACTCTTAACCACGTAATAGTACTCTTCCCGCTTCCTCCCTTGGTTGCCTTTTCTGTTCAACCTTCTTTCTTAAGCCCGCCTGCCTTTCTGGGCTTTATTCCTGAGCAAAAGATGCTCTTCTGATCTCATATGGCTGCTTGTTCTAAGGAATGTACCCTTCACTACTGTTAGCGTTCACTGGTCTATTGCTTGGCTTGAAAGTGGAGCCATAAGTATGACTCAGGATTACACAAGTCAAATCTCCATGAGATCTGTAATTCTGATCTGTTATATGAGTTTGACCTTTCTTCCACGGTTTTCTTTCCTTCTTCTTCATCCATTCTATCCAGGACCTTCTGTTTTTATCCATTTTAGAGCAGTGGCAAGTCTCTCTTGTTCTTCTAAGGTCAGAGTGGAAAGAACTATGATTTGTACAGTCCACTGGTTCTTTGAACAATTTGTTTCCATTTTTCTTTGATTGTCATCATTCTTCATTTCTTCAGATAGAGAGAGACTAATAGTCGCACCGCAGATGGTCATTTGATAGCTATTAAAATCTCAAGCATTACTCACCAGAGTAGGATGTAAAACAGTGTCTTTCTAAACTTTGTTGCCACTTTAGTTAGCTGTCCCCTGAGACTGTGAGTCTAAGCCCCAAGTCCAGTAACTTATTAACCTCATGGTGTTTGGTAAAAAACTAAGAAGTTTTCATAGCTTTTTCCCATGGTTATTCTACTATATACATGGATACCTGCAGTACATGCAAATATATCTGTAGAATTATCTTCTACCAAACCTACAGCTGGTTTCAGGTATAATCTTATTCACCTACCTACCCCCGCCAGCTCAGTTTGCTTCTTGTCTTACATCTCCAGTCATAAATTATTGTTTTTATTACTGAGACTGCCCCACTGTGTATGTTATAATTATTCTTGTCCACCTCTCTGTGTCTTTGTTTGTGTTGGGGATATTTTGCTGATCATACCCAGATTGACGGTTGCCTTCTCTTCCTCTAAATTAATACATGTCAATTATGCCTCCCCAATTCTCCCTCTTCTGGTAAGCGCCAAAAAATTGTTTTTCCATTGTGTGAGTACCATCATTTACTTACCCATTCAGCCACAGGTGGGTATACAGACTGCTTCCAACTACTCGATACTGTGAATCATGCCGCCATAAATATGGCTGTGCATCTATCTATCCATTCTCTGGCTCTTCATTCTCTAGAATATGTATCTAACTCACGATGGGATCATGGATCAAATGATGTTGCTATGTCCAACTTTTTAAGGGAGTACCATATCATTTCCCATAGTGATGGTACCATTGTACAGTCCCACCAGCAGCACATGAGAGTTCTAATTTTTCCATAAGCTTACCAGCACTTGTTTTCTCTCTTACTCAATGTTGCTATTCTTGCTGGGATGAGGTAATATCTCACTATTGTTTTGATTTGCAGCTCTTGAGGGACTGAAAGTATCAAGCATTTCTTCATGTGTTTCTTGGTTGGTCACTGATGTATCATCTTTAGCAAAACAAATGGCCATGTCTTCTGCTTATTTCTCAATTGGATTATGTGTCTTCTTGTTGTTGAGGTGTTGAATGTTTCTATAAATTTTAGAGATGAGTCCCCCCACCTCTAAATAAGTTATTATGAAATATTTTTCATAATCTGTAGGTTCTTCTTTTGTCTTTTGTAGAAGTTTTTTGATGCACACAATTATTTACTAAAAAAAAATTATATTGGCACTTCATCTACATATTATACAATTCAATAGTTCTATCACAGTTCTTTACTTTTTAGGAAGTTCCAGCCATTCAGTGTAACCTTCTTCTCCTTGTACTTTTTGTACAAACTTTTTGTTGTCGTTATGTGTAATAGAATACTCATACTATAAATTAGGCCCTTAAGTTTACCCCATATTTTTTTCTTTAATGATCTTCATAATTGTAGGTTTTACATTTTGCTCTTTGTCCCGTTTTGAAGGGGTTTTTTGTATGTGGCATAAGCAGTGGATCTTGTCTCATTTTTCTGCAAATAGATACTAATTTGGGCATCACCATTTATTAAAGACACTATCGCATCACCATTTAATGAATTTGGACCCTTTGTCAAAGATTAGGTGATTGACTTCATTGCTAGGTTCACGGTTCTGTTCCATGGATCTCTGTGTCTGTTGTTTCAGTACCAAGCTGTATCCTCGTTTTGAGATCCAGAAGTGTAAAGCATTCTACTTTGTTCTTCGTACTTATCCAAAGTCTCTTTTCTTTCCATATAAAGTTGGCGATGGTTTTTTACCAATTCTTTAAAGAATGTTGGATGTTTCTAACCACAAAGTTGGCAGTTCAAATCCACTTTCCATTCTGTGTGGAAAAGATGAGGCTGTCTGTTTCCTCGAAGATTTACAGTTCCAGAAATTCCTTATTGGGCTGCTGAGCTAAAACTGATGCATGAGAGTTTCATTTCTGATGGAACCTGAATTTCGATGAAATCAGAATTTTATTGTATATACAGATTCCTTTGGGTCATATTGTCATTTTCACAATCCTAAGGCTTCTTATTCATGGCAATGATATGCTCTTCCATTTTCATAGGTCTCTTTTGGTGTCTTGCAGTAGTGCTTTGCAGTTTCTATGCAGAAGTTTTTATATCTCTGGTTGTGTTTACTCTGAACTATTTGATCACTTTATTAGTTCTTATAAATAGAATTGTTTCCCTTATCTCCTTTTCAGAGAACTTCTTGTTGTTGCAGAGGAATTGGTTCCTCTTTGTATGTTGATCATATACAATGTCACTTTACAAAATCTGTCAATTATGTCCAGCAGGCTTTTTACTGGGTCTCTAGAATTTTCTACATATAGGATCAAAGCACCAGAAAATACAGATAATTATGCTTCTTCCTCACCAATTTGAATGTCTTTTATTTCCCTTTCATGCCTTATTTCTCTGACTAATACTTCCAATATAATATTAAATAGATGTGGAGATTGAGGGCATTCTTGTGTGGTTCCCAGTCAGTCTCTCTACTGAGAATAATATTGGTTGTTGGTTTTGTATGTATGCCCTTAGATTTGCTGAGCAATTTCCCATCTATCCCTATTTTGCTGAAAGTTCTTATCAGAAATGGGTGTTGGATTTTGTCCAATACCTTTTGGGCATAAATTTATATGGTTATTCATGTGGTTCTCTCCCTTTACTTTGTAGTGGATTATATTGATTCTTTTTCTAATGTTGAACCCTGCTTGCATAACTAATATGAGTCATTCAGTTCTGAAGCATTTTTTAAAATCAGATATTATATTCTATTGACTATAATTTTGGAGATTTTTCTGTTTATGTTTTTGAGATATATTGGGTTATATTTTCTTTTTTATTTGTGTCTTTGCCTGACTTTGGTATCATGATGATACTTCTTTTAGAAAAAAATGAGTTCAGGAGCTTCCCATCTTTCTCTATTCTCTAAATGTGTGAATAGGACTGACGTCAGCTCTTCTCTGAATGTTTGGTAGACCTTTCTAGAGAAGTCGTCTGGACCTAAACTTCCATTGTTGTAATTGAGAGTTTGTAAATGACCTGTCCATTTCTCCTTTTGCTGTGGATCAGTTTGCATTCTCAACTTCAGTCTATGCTAATTCAGGTAGGTCATGTGCTCCTAGAAAATTTCCCAATTCTTCTAGGTTTTTCAAATTGTTAGACTACAATTCCACATAGCACTCTGTAGTTATCCTCTTGATTTTTGTCACGTTGAAGACTGAGATGTGTCTGATCCAAACCATGGCATTTTTAACTGTCTCACATACATATGAAATATGAACAATGACTCTGGAAGACTGTAGAAGAATCAAAGTTTTTTTAATTAGGAGGTTGCAAAGAGTATTAACTATGCCATGAACTGTTCAAAGACAAACAGCCCTGTCTTAAAAGAAATGCAAACAGTACTTCATCTCCCATTCTTTGGACATGCTATCAGGAGAGACCAGTCCCTGGAGAAGGAGCAGACTTTGGACAGCACCTGGTTAATTTTTGCAAGACTTTTAACTGGACTCTAAGGCCATGGCATTTCTGGCCTCAGTATGGTGTGGCTTAGGCCAGTCTTTCATCTGAGCTACAGGCTTATATTGCTCACTTGGGCATCATAAACCCAGTCATGTCCTCTTTGGCCTTTTGTCCTCTTTCCTAACTGACTTCTTTCCCAAACCACAAAGCCAAAGGGTAGTGCACATAGGCATGTGTGTCAACAGAACACACATCCTTGGAGAATCAGGTGATTCACCATCCTTGGTGATGGTTTAATGGCAGGAAAATGAATGAACAACAAGTTGTGGGCACCGAGGGCAGCTATGGATCTCATCTATACTCTTTCTGTACTTGAAGTAGACATCATTCTGCTATGGGTGGTTGGGAAGGAAGGGCTGCTTCTAATGCAGCCTAGAACTTCCCTTGGGACTTTTGATGAAAGCCTTCTTCCCTTCCTGTTGATCTGGACTTGGAAAAGCAGTGTATCTGTAGCCACCATAAGGGAAAAGCGAGAATCATAGAGGTTACCGAGTAATGGGGAAGGTTAGGAGGAGAAAAACCCCCTGGGGAGACCCAGGATCTGTGACATATGTTTTTCTCTGACCACCTTTTCCTCACCAGCAGGAAGATTGGCAGCTTGGGCATCAACATCCCTGTATTCTTCAGGAAGGTTCCTCATTCCTCCAGTATTTTGAGGTGAGAAGGGGGCATTAAAGCAGACTAAATTCATGTCCTTCATTTCTCCTGGGATGGTCTCTCAGACAGATGAGGAAATTATCCATTTTAGAAGTGCTGCTCCTAAAAAAACAGCCACCTGGGATTGCTATCTAAAATGGAAGTGGTGGAAGGCAATTCTCTGAGGTTGTAGAAGAACCCTCGGCATCAATGACACTGAAAATAATCTGTTCTCTCTTTTCAACAAATAGCAAATCACCATCCCCACTGTCACTTCTTATATAAGTCCCTTATCCTCACATTGAGCCCTTCCTACTAGTTAGCACTCATCTTAATAGGAGCTGGAGGGGTACATACAGGTACATACATATGTAGATGTATTTATATGTGATGAAGGGGAAATAGATCTATCTATATTTATTTATAGTGTTACCATTAAAGAAATACATGGACAGTGGGCCCCTACTCAAGCACTCCCCCAATACAAGACACTTATTCTAATAATTCAGCTCACCTTCCCAACACTATCACTGAAGCCAAAGGTGCAGAAGCAAATGTTACAAAGAAAGCTGATGATGCCTGGCTATCAAAAGATCTAACCAGGGAACTTAAAGACTTGAAGATAGACAAGTGGCCATCTAGCTAAGAAGCAACAAAGCCCACATGAAAGAAGCACAGCAACCTGTCCCAACATGATCGTTGTAGACAAAGAGAGTGTATAAGCAAATGTGGCAAAGAAAGCTGATGGTGCCAGGCTATCAAGAGATATAGAGTCTGGGGCCTTAAAGTCTTGAAGATAAACAAGTGGCCATCTACTTGAGAAGCAAAAAAGTCTACATGAAAGAAGCACAGCAGCCTGGGTGATCACAAGGTGTTAAGGGGATCAGCTATCAGGCATCAAAGAACAAAAAATCATATCATTGTGAATGAGTGGGAGTGCAGAGTGGGGATCCAAAGCCCATCTGTAGGACACTTAACATCCCTCACAGAAGGCTTAGGGAGGGGACAAAGCAGTCAGGATGCAGTGTAGCAATGATGAAACATACAATGTCCGTCTAGTTCTTAAATGCTTCCTCTCCCCCACCCCATCATGACCCCAATTCTACCTTACAAATCCAGCTGGACCGGAAGATGTACACTGGTACAGCTAGGAACTGGAAACACAGAGAATCCAAAACAGAAGAACCCCTCAGTACTAGTGGTGATAAGGGTGATATTGGGAGGGTGGAGGGAAGGTGGAGTCAAAAGGGAGAGCAGATTGCAAGGATCTACATATAACCTCCTTATTGGGGGATGGATAGCAGAGAAGTGGGTGAAGGGAGATGTCAGAGGATGTAAGACATGAAAAAATAATAATTTATAAATTATCAAGAGTTCATGGGGGAGAGGGCAGCAGGGAGGAAGGGGGAAATGTGGAGCAGATACCAGGGGCTCAAGTAAAAAACAAGTGTTTTGAGACCATGAAGAAAACAAATGCACAAAAGTGCTTCACACAGTGGATGAATGTGGGAATTGTGATGAGTTGTATAAGCCTCCAATGAAAATGATTTGAAAGAAAAGACACAGCAGAGTTCAGTTCAGCAAGCTTTAATTTCTCCAAAGGAGCGGTTAGGTTGCATCTACATAAAAGACCCTAATTATCTGTTAACCCAATAAAACAAATTTCAAAAGACCCACAAAGACCAGTTTACCAAATGTATAATCTATAATTGCAAATCATCCATAGGGCACTCAATAGATGTTTTTCAGCCATTACTTGAAAGTTTATGTGTTTTCATGGGAGGAAGGCCAGAGGTGGGATAGGGTTGTTTTAATAAAAGAAAGAAGAAAGTAGCATAAAAGTTGATCCAGGGAATAAACTACCCACTGTTCCCAAACACATGCATCAGGATAAAATGTCTCAACTGTGTTGAGTTTGCTGATATCCGCATTGGGAATAATCCCTGGATTGTGCTGAAGGCAAGAGTATTGAAAACTGAAACATGAATAAAGTGCTGATCTGGATTCAACAGAGAGTCCTTGGGGGGCATGCATGGTTAGCATGCTCCCTGCTAACTGAGAGGTTGGATGCACTTGTTTATCCAGAGGCACCTTCAAAGAAGGCTTTCATGAACTACTTCCCAAATGCCAGGCACTGAACTCCATAGGAGCACCACCCTACTCTGACACACAAGAGTTGGAACTGGCTCAACATCAGCTGGTTTAGTTCATCCAAGAACAATCAGTTTATCTGCCTCATCGTAGCCATGAAACCAGAGTGTGCTGGCTGGGCAAACAGGATCAGAATCTTAAGCTGACCCTGGCACAGAAGCTCAACTAACAAATATTTTTACTGAGCTTCCAAAGAGCCAGACACTTTTCTCGGGAAGGAGATTCTGAACAATAAGGTCTTGATCTCATGGGGCATGTATTGAAAGTTAGGGTAGGGGGGTGATCAAGAAATAAGCTATCAGATCAGAGAATGGTGGTTTCGATTGAGAAGGCAGAATCCCTGGATGGTGCATATGGGTAATGAGCTTCATGGGTTGCTAACTGAAAGGTTGGGGGTTCAAGGATATTCAGCGGCAACTCAGAAGAAAGTTCTGAAAATCAACTTCTAAAAAGTCCATGAAAACCCTATGTAGCATTGTTCTACTCTGAAACACGGAGGGTTACCAAGAGTGGGAACGGACTCAGTGACAACTAATGGTGATGGTGGATGAAGGATGTAAAAAGGAATAATGAGATAGTGAGTGTTCTGTCTGGGACTGGAGAGGGCCCATTGGGTCAGTAGAGGAGACTTCTCTGTAAACATGATCTTGTTTTTTTGTTAGCTGAACATGGATTAATAAAAAGGATCCAGTGATCTAAAGGTTAGCACTTCATGTATGAGGAATGCACAGACGTCCAGCATGCTGGAACATAATGAGCCTGGGATGATATACATAGTTACCCGATGGTATGAGAGAGTCAGGCAGGGGCTAGTTCATCCAGGCCCTGATGGTTATAACAAGGAGTTTGGGTTTCATTTTTTAAGAGCAATGGGAAAAGGCAGGAGTGTTTTGAGGACCCAAGAATATACATTGGAAAGAGGAACATTCTGGCTACTGAGTAGGTAATGGACTGCAGAGAAGCAAGTGTAGGCAAGGAAGAGATTGCAGTAATCCAGGCAGACAAAGATGTAGGCTTTATTATAGTGACAGCCATGTGGATGGTGATCAATGTTTAGATGTCCAGTGGTGTTTGGCGTGAGACCCAGGAAGGCTAACTCCAGATGAAAAATGAAAGAAGTGGAGATTTTGACCCGGGCAGTTGAGTGGATGCTGGAACTACTCACTGAAATGGAATGAGATATCTGAGAAGAAGTTTTAAGGGCCTGGGCTCAACAGTTCTGCTGTGAATGTAAGTTGAAGATGCCTGTTGAACATCTAGATAAAAACAAATTGATAGCATATTGAATCCATTAGAACTCAAGGGGGAGGGTTAAGGTTGTAGCATTCATATAAAAATGTTCCCGTTTTAAGGGCCACAGGGAGGAGACAAGCCAGTCAGGGTAACGTATAGCAATAATGAAATATGAAACTTTCCTCTGGTTCTTCAATGCTTCCTCCCACCCACTTTCATGACTCCAATTCTACCTTACAAATCAGACTAGACCAAAGGATGTACACTGGTACAGATAGGAACCAGAAGCATGGGGTATTCAGGACAGATGCTCCCTTTGGGACGTGGTGAGACTGATAATACTGGGAGGGTGAAGGGAAGGTGGAGTATAAAGGCAGGGGGTGGGTGGAGGGACAGATTATAAGGATATACATACAAGGATATACATACAACCTCGTCCCTGGGGTACAGACAACAGGGAAGTAGATGAAAGGAGACATAGAACAGTATATGATATGACAAAATAATAATAATTTATAAATTATCAAGGGTTCATGAGGGAAGGGGACACAGGGAGGGAGGGGAAATATGAGGAGCTGATACCAAGGACTTAAGTAGAAAGAAACTGTTTTGAGAATGATGATGGTAACAAATGTACAAATGTGCTTCACAAACAATGGATGGATGTACGGATTGTGATGAGTTATGTGACCCCCCCCCCCAATAAAATGATTTTTTTTAAAGATGCCCCTGTTTTAAGAAAGCAGGAGCTCTCTAGGCCAGTGGATCTATTGGAGATTCCAGAGCTCAGAAAGACCTCTGTCCAGTGCTCTGTATGGCCCCATCATCAGCCTCCTTCTTTCTTGACTCCGGCCTGTGCTGTCTGACTTCCAGTCCCACTGACTTTTGTCCTGTTTCTCAAAGAGATAGAACTCCCCCAGGGCTGCCTCAGGCCTCACACGGGATTTGCTATCTGCTCAGACCTGTTCCCCAGGCTCCGTCACATAACTGACACATGTCAAATCTCAGACAAGCCATCTCTAACATGCCCACCCAGCCCCAGCTCCCAAGACCAGTCAGGAAACTCTCCGACATGCCCCATGATTCTTCTGATGCACTGCATTTCATCCTCCAGTTTGCCTGTGTGACTACTTGATGCTCTTCTGCTTGTTCACTAG
This sequence comes from Nesogale talazaci, assembly GCA_004026705.1. Taxonomy (NCBI): domain Eukaryota; kingdom Metazoa; phylum Chordata; class Mammalia; order Afrosoricida; family Tenrecidae; genus Nesogale; species Nesogale talazaci. Next base: position 91,520 of record PVJH01003734.1, on the reverse strand, counting down.
AAGGTTACCTTCAATGAATAGCCTCTTCTGCACCTGTGTTTCCATAGCATCTGCAAGCCTACCACCATTACTGCCCCATTGTTGCTATGATGCTGATCTGACCAGAGACTCTTGGTCTTTCAAACTGAAGAATGGGCTCCGGGACCACAGACGGCCAGCAGAACACAACGTTGATTTGGAAAAGACAGGAAGCCCCTGATGCAGCAGATGGGGCCCCAGGTGAGTGGCCGCTGAATGAATGTGTCGAGGGAGTTTATCAGGTATGGGTACTGGGTGTGTCTGCATCTCTGGGTTATGAACAGACCAAGCCTGGGTCTGGTTCTCTTGCTCGGATCCAGTCATAAATCTGGCCATCCTCTCATGGCTGGATCTCATACAGGTATGGGCAGGGAAGGGAGCATGTCATGGATGGGTCAGCAAAGAGAGGGCTGGGCTCGCTGATATTGAAGTTTCAATCAGCCAGCAGTCTGGTGCCTGCTAGTGTAAGATTGAAATGATCTAAGGCTGTTGAAACCATGTGTGTCAGTCCAGATAAACTGGAGAAACAAACTCATAGGCACACACATGGATATAAGGGTATGGTTTATATACAAGAGGAATAGGACATTAAGAAAGCATCCCAACCCAGGCCAGTTCAAAGTCATAATTAAACCGTATGTCCAATACCAGTCAATAAAGTCTCCTTTCAACTCACAAAGTCACAGGCCATAGGGTGCAGAGTCACGGTGCTGGCAGGGGTCTCCCAGTGGCTACTCACTTCCAGGGTTCAGGGTCCATCAACAGCATCCAGTGGTGGTTGAGGCAACTCAGCGCTGGCAGGGGTCTCCATGTGACTTCGCCAACTTCAGAGGTCTGGTTCCATCAGGGTAAGGCCATGTGGCTTCTTCTCTGGCTCGTCCAGCTCCTCAATTGCTGCCATCTTGTCTTCTCCGTAGTTCATTGTCTCTAAGAATAACTCCCAACAACTGGGGAGATAGCTTCTCATCTCCATAAGGGAAATATCGTGAGATTTCCCAGAAGTCTCAAGAGAAAGCCATGCCCACATGGAGGCCTCATTGGCTGCTCAATAGCTATCTCCAGATTAACAGGGTAGACTCCACCCCTACATCTCAATCATGAAATTAGCATAAGCACATGGCCACCACACCATATCTCCAGACATCCTGTCCCTCCCACAGCTTCCCGCCAGGTCTCTTGGCCTTTACTCTGCCTATGGGCTTCTCTCCTCTCTCTCACACTCAGTCATCCAGTCAATTCCCACTCATATTGACCCTATAGAAAGTGCCAGTGACTATAAATCTCTGTGGGAGTAGACAGACTGGTGGGTTTGAACCATGGACCTTGTAGTGAATAGACCAAAGCTCATCAGGTCACCCAGTACCTGGGTATATGTGGAACATGGCAATCAGTAAGTATATTTTGAGAGAATGAACTTAATTGGTAGATATATAGATAGAGGAATGGTTTTAGATGGGCAGATACTTAGAAAACTCTGTAGTTGTTGTTTGTTTGTTTTCACTGTCCTCAAGATTTACAAACCTGAGGGGAAGAAAAAACAAAACAGAACACTTCATCTTTGACCTTGGGATCTGTGAAAACAGTAGCTAAAATGCTTTGCCAGTCTGAAAACCAGAGCTGGATAAGCTTCGGAATAAGGTAAGCCAAAAGAAAATACCTAAACATCCTTGGGTGAATTGTTACTGTCACTGCACTTTGGATTTAAAAACAGGTTCGTTTCAACAGTGGGTCATTCCATCTCTCTTCTCACCTTTGCTCGCACACTCCTTGAAAGCCACAATATTTTTTTTAAAATGTAACAGAAGATCATCAGCAGAGGAGTGTCAACAATACCCCACATAAGTCTCTGGCAACAGAGAGAAGAAGATTTGTATTCCTGGTTGGAAGTCAGGAGATGTGGAACTCAGTAAGAGTGAAGGTAGGTATTCTGGAGCCCGTGATAAATAAAGTACATGGTGCTTTGGGGCCAATAAGAAATCTGGGGACTCTGCAGAGAAGACCCTGCAAGAAAGACAAGCCAGGGGACAACGTGACCTAGTGATGATCCCTCCATCCCATCTGAGCCCAGTCTTCCTGTCATCCTCCCCAAAGTAGCAGAAATATGAGTTATTCTGAGATTGCACTGGTCAACGTCCCACTGGCCTGACAGGAACAGTCATTATAGGAAAACTATAGAACACTATAGGAAAAGCAGAGAGATGGTCAAGTCAATGCACAGAATCAAGAAATATCACCCAGGGTTCGGGCTGTATTCCTTCCTTGACTCAGAGTGGGACGTCTCATCTGTGAACAGATCCATTCCGCCGCAGGTGATAGCCACAAGGGAAATGCTACAGGCAGTGAGGGCGGCCACAGCGAACTCCTAAGGTACGTGGCATAGGGACCAAGCGATAGGTAGAAAGTTGGAAAGTCTTGAGAAGACTTTCAGTAAATACTGGATGGACCCTGAGGACATTTTGTATTGGAGACTGGAGAAGGTGGTATAAAGTTTGACAGAACTGTCATCCACAGTAGCAGAGGAGACAGAGAGAGGATTCAATTAATTAGTAGATAGGGTTAAGGAAATTTCTGGACAAAGCATGCCCAATGTCTCTGATAGCCTGCAAGAAGAAAGAGGCTACAGAAGGAAGGGTCCCACAGTCGTGCAGAATGGAGAAGATAGAAAGTTCAAGACAATCTTTTTGGTCAGAAAAGGGGTCTCAAATTAAACAAACAAACAAACATTTGTGGAATGAAAGTGAAACCCAGCACATTGCAAGTAAAAAGTGGCTTAGAAGCAAATTTACATGAAAGAGGCAATCCTCAGGAATATGGGCCCTCTTCCCCCACATCCGAAGCCCATGTCCTTCCTGTCGATTCCCAACAGGTGTAACAGAGTAGAACGGTGTGGTAGTGTTTTCTGAGCAGTCATCTTTCCTGCAGCAGATCACCAACGTTTTCTTCCATGGCACTATGGGTAGATTGGAGTTATCTATGGTTATCCGTGGGAACCATTTGATCCACTCATTTGGGAACCTCTTCTCCTGTGACCACCTCCACGCCAGCATCCCAAATAAAAATAAATGAAGTGTATATATGATGATCCAGTAAGTAAAGAAACACAAGAGCAGAAATTAATGAAGGAAAAGCAAATCCTAATTCAGAGCATTCAACTCTGAAAAGACTAAAACAATGTCACACACTTCTTCATAACCTGATGAAGGAAAGCAGGCACAGCTCCAGTCAACGCTATCCACAATGGAAGTGTAAACGATGTTGCGGATTAATTGTATGGTTGTATTAGGCCATCCAGTCTCTTCCCACTCATAGCAACCCAGCCGACGGGTATGTCCACCTCCTCAAAGGCCTTCCTCTTTCCCTGACCCCCTTTTGTGACCAAGCAGGATGTCTTTTTTCAGGGATAAGTCTATCCTGACAACTTGCCCAAAATAGGTGAAATGTTGTCCTCCGTGCTTCTAAGGGGCATTCTGGCTGTACTTCTTCCAAGACAGATTTGCTTATCCTTTGGGTAATCTACAGTACTTGCAATATTAAAACATGATAAAGGAATATTGTAAATTATTTTGTGACAATTGGAAGACCTTGATAAACTTGACAAATCGCCAGACAAGTGAAACTTACTTAAACTGACCCTGGGATGACTAGGGAATATGAACCATTCTCTATCCTTGAAAGGAAGTCAATCTATAGCAAAAATCTTCTTGCCTAGAAAAATCAGGTCCAGATGTTGCCATCAGTGAGTTTTTCCAAATGATTAAAATATTTAAGGGAGAAATACTGTCAATCTATTACAAACTCTTCCTGAGAACACAAAAGGGTTAAACACTTTGCTTTATTAGACCACCAAACCCTTGATACTTAAATCCAAGCAAATACACACTACAGCTACCTCGGGTCCATCTGTCTCAGGAACAGAGATGAAAAGTTCCTAAAGGAATATTAGCACATGGAGTGGAAGAAAGAAAATCCATCAGGACCACACTGGGTTTGTTCCAAGAAGGCAAATTGATTTAGCATTTGGAAATCAATAGATGAGATTTCACCACATTAACAGGAAAAAGCGAAAGCTCCTGTAATTATCCTAATAGAAGCAGAAAAGGCTTTTTTTTTAAATGCAATACTCTTGGTAAAGAGAAATAAAAGTACCTTCCTTGAATGTGGTGAATGGTATCTACGTAAGTCATGCAGACACTTTGCTTTGAGGTCAGGAGCAAGGTAAGACTGCCCTTCTCCACACTTTCGTTGGAGTGCACATCCTAGATTGTAAACTGTGCACCTGTACCCAGGAACACTACATGGAACATATGATCATTGATCAATCAACGTGAAAGATTACCAAATAAAAGATCAACATAAAAACCTACTTCTCAATTTTTATGTCATTCACAATTAGCAAATAAATCTCTTTTTTTAAAAAATAGATCATTGGGGGGGCTTGGAATCCTTTAATTGTTATTGCTTTGATTTTTTTCCCCAGCAGTCTTACTGGCACAGAATGTACATATCATACAACTCAATAATTCAATTGGCCAGTCATATCGAGGAGGATTATGCAATCATTAGCGCATCAATTTTAAAGCGTTCCACCTGCCCTCATGGTTAAGTCACCTTTAAAATGAGCTGTGCAATGATGCTCCATTCTAGTGCTTCCCTGCATTTTCATTATTTGCTCCCGACGTCCCCTTTCCCTCCCTATCACCCCACCCACCCCTGCATTCCATATATCCCCTGTATCAGTTAGTCTTATTATGCATCCACTCCTGTGTTTCACAGCTGGGGAAGCCAACAGAAAACAATAGAAAACAAAATCGCACGAAGGTGGTAAAGATAAAATCATGATATAAAGACAAATATACAAATAAAACTTAAGAAGGAATGATCCCCACCAACATTCAAAAAGCTAGGGAATAAATTTCGGTCGTGGAAAAAGTCAGAGACACGTACTCCCAGAACGAATTCAGGTTGTGTCTGCAGGAAGGTCAACTGGCCAAGTAGCGAGTTCAGATCCAGCACAATCAAGAGCACATTGGTCTCTTCCTGACAGTCAGGCTGCTCAAGACGCTTGCCTGTGGCTAGAGTGGATCTGCCAGTGCTCAGTCTGACCAGATATGCTACAGATGAGTTTGGGGCTCCCACCTGCCACCTCCAGTTGTGGAGTTTAGCCCTCCACAAATTGGATGTTCACAATTTTAGTTCTGATATTTTTCTCATCACCTTACTTGAATTTTGTCCTTGTCATCTTTGGATCATACAAGCTGGTGTGGATTCTTCTGTGTGGGCTTAGTTCATTCATTGCTTGTTCATTGGCTGCTTGTTTGAATACAAGCCTTTAAGGCCCCAGACACTGCAAATAAACCTTTTTAAAATCTCATTAACGACAGTATCAAAACCCAGACATCAAAATCTATGCACTAAAAATACCTAGCAATGAAGTTAAAATAAGATATAAGACTAAAGGAATTGGCATTGAATTCTAGCAACCCCACAGGAGAAAGGACAAGACCCCCATTTGGTTTCCAAGACTGGAAATCCTTATGGAAGCAGGTGGCCACTTCTTTCTCCCTCAGAGCAGCTCGTGGCTTCCGACCACCAATTGTTCATTAAAAGCCAACGTCTAAGCACACTGCATCAGGGGGGCTCATTCATCAGGGTGCTCGAGATTGACACACTGAAAGCCCTAAACTATCACTGAGACTCCAAACCCCCGTGGCCACCCCTTCCTGTTGAGCTCATTCTGACCTAAGCAAACTTATGAATAGAGCAGAGTCGCCCCCACAGGGTTTGCAAACCTGGGATTTTCAGAGCTAGGAGCTCTGATGGTATCCAGTAAGCATCGGGCTGTGAACAGTTAACATCAGCAATTCCAAACCACCATGGGAGAAAGATGAGGCTATCTGCTTTAGGTGAGATTTACAGTCTCAGACTTCTTTCTCTGGTCATTATGAGTCTGCATCTACTTGATGACAGTGAGTGTTTTGTTCTGCTTTGACACCGGTAAATCTTTACAGAAACAGGCTCGTGAATCTTTCTCCCAAGAAGCAAGTTGGTAGTTTCAAACAAGCGACCTTCTTGTTAGTAGCTGAGCGCTTTATCCACTGTGATACCAGGGCTCCTATGACCGAAAGAAACTAAAGGTCCCAAATAAATTGAAGGGTCCAGCAATGTTCGTGAGCCATCAATACTGTAAAGATGTCATTTTAGGCATATTGACCTGTAAATGGATTCTAAACGTGCAAGAAGGAAGGTTATTGCAACTTAACACCTCAATGATAACTTCTAGATGAAATGACAATGAACATCATTCCTGTGTTTGCGCTTCCTGCAGTCACTGTGTCAACTTGTCTCACAGAAGGCCTTGTTCATTTCCATTGGCTCCCTACCAAATTTGACGTCCTTCTCCAGGGACCGGTCCCACCTGACAGCATGCCCAAAGTACAGGAAACGAGATCTGCCCGTCCTCATGGCTAAGATGCGTTCTGGTGGTACTTCTTCCAAGGCAGAGTTATCTATTCTTCTGGAAGTCTGTGGACTTGTAATATTTGCCAACACCATCAGTCAAAAGTATCAATTCTCTTTTCAGGCTTCTTTAGTCATTTTCCAGCTTTCATATACATGTGGGATGATTTGAAACTACCGTGGTCAAGTTCACCTTCACCATCAAAGTGATATGTTTGCTTTTTTAACACTTTAAAGCAGAAGTTCCCAAATATTTGACCTACTGCCCTCTTTTCAGGAAAAAAAACACTTAGTGCCCTCCCAACCCCTCCCCAAGTGATTAAACACATTTGTGCTATATCCCACAATCCAGGATTACATGTTGGCATCTGCTTGTCCATCCCCTCCCCAATGCCCAACCAGGGAGGTGGCATCACCCACTTTGGGAAACATTGCTTAAAGAGACCTTTTGCAGCAGACTAGTCCATTGTAAATTCTTCTCCTGATTTCTTGACATCTGCTTCCATGGATACTGAGGGGGAAAGGAAAGCTTTGACAACTTCTATCTCTTCTCCATCTATCATGGTATCGCTTATGGCCTAGCCGAGCAGACTTCTGTATTCTTCGTGCTTAGGGCTAATCTGTCTGGAAGACTGGAGTCTTTGATCTTCATCAATAAGTGCATCAAGTCCTTTCCTTGTTCAGAAAATGAGAGCATTTCATCTGCATAAGGCAGGTTTCTAATGACACACCTGGAGAATAAGTATGTGAAAGGATACCACCCTGAAACCTATCTTTAAAGCATACACTATCCCTGTGTTCTGTTTGCCTCTTTGTTTATGTACAGGTTCTGCATGAGCACAATAGAATGTTCTAGAATTCTCTCCAAATGTCATCCATAGTGTGTTGTGACCCACACTTTCAAATGTCTTTGCTTTGTCAATGAGACACAGGTAAATGTCTCTTTGGTATTCTTTATTTCCCTCCCCTTCAAGATGTTATCATAGAAGAAAATGGACTTCATCTCATCACTGCTTCCCCAAAATCTTGTACAGTGTCTGGCAGCTAGTACATGTGCAGCAATCGGTTATAGAACAACAACAACAACAACACCAAAGGCCTCTGCAGGGAGATGCCCAGGCCAGACTTCTCAAAGGGATTCTATCCAGTTTGCTCTTAGTCATTATGCCTAATCATCCAGTTCTGAAGGAAATAAACTCCTGTTTTGTTTTGTTTTCTTACCTGTTTTGTTTTTTTTCTTTCTGGTTCCTCAGGCCTTCTCTCCCTCAGGATACCGGTGAGAGCCATTTTGTCCACGTTGATTACTGCCTTTAAACCTTGAAAAGTGCTGTAGTGTTTGACAGTGAGAAATGAGACGACCAAATGCTATGATCACCCCGAGCTATGCAAGTCATCAAGAACGCCCTGGCTGCGTTGGCAGCAAAGGGGCACCCACTGGTCCTCTTAGCTGAGAAACAATAATGAAAGAAATGTTATTTTTGTTTGAGTCTGTGTTCATCCTACGATTACATATCATGCAGAGAGCTGGGTAGGAGTGGGGCAGAGAGCAGGAGAGCCGGATTTTTCAGGCTTCGGTGGAATATTTATCAGACGAGCTTGGTTGTGTGGGGGAGGAAAAGGGAAGAAGAGTAAAAAGGGGAGATGAGAGAGAACGAAGGATCAGATCTCAGAAGGAGAAGAGCGATGGAGAGAAGGTGAGGAGGGGACAGAGGATGGAAGAGAAGTAAAGGGAGGAGGTGTCAGTCTGGGTAGGCTAGAGGAACAAATTTCATGGACTCGCATATGGATATAAGGAAAGGGATTATATACAAAAGGAATGGAACACTGAGTAAGCATCCCAGCCCAGTCCAGTTCAAAGTCATAGGTCCGATATTAACCCATATGCCTGAAATCAGTCTATAAAGTCTCCTTCCGACTCACGAAGTCACAGGTCAGTGGGTGCATAATCCTGGCACTGGCAGGGATCTCCCCATGGCTCCTCACTTTCAGGGCTCAGGTCCATCAGCAGCATGCTGCTCCAGCTTCAGAGGTCTGGCTCCATCAGGGCAAAGCCGTGTGGCCTCTCCTCTGGCTCCTCCAGCTTCTTGGATGCTGCCATCTTGTCTGTGATTCATCGTTTCTGAGACTAGCTGCCAACAACTGGGGAAGATAGCTTCTCATCTTCACGAGGGAAATATCGCAAGATTTCCCAGAAGTCTCAGTAGAAAGCCATGGCCACATAGAGGCCTCATTGGCTACTCAATGGCTATCTCCAGATTAACAGGCTAGACTCCACCTCTACTTTTCAGTCATAAAATTAACATAAGCACATGACTGCCACAGAGAGGGTGGGAGAGGAGAACAGAGGGAAGGAAAGAGAGAAGGGAAACAAGCGAAGGGAGAAAAGGAAAGGAAGTGTGATAGTTACATCATCTGTTGTCAATTTCATATTTATGAGTGAAGGGTGGAGGTTAGCCTGTTGATCAGGTTGCAGCTTGATGACCTATTTGGAGGAGCTAGGGAGATAAATAGAAGGTGCTGGAGGCTGGACACACTCTCATTCTCTGTGAGGTAGGTATCCTTGCTGACAAGACACATGGAGTTCTGCTAGAGCCCTGGCGGTAAAGGAACAACATGAAGTCCCTGCCAGTGCTGAGACATCTATCTCTGCCACCATTGGATCCACAGGACATCCTACTCACTGGCCTGTGCTCATTGCATGTGTTTCCTGAGTCCGAACAATTTGTAGATTGGAATCAGACATATGGGCTAATAGCGGACTTATGGACTTGATTTGGACTAGGTTGGAATGTTTTCACAATATTCAATTGCTCTTGTCCATAAAGCTGTTTTTTATACACATGTGAGTGTTGTGTCAGTCCAGGTAGACTAGAGAAACAAATTCACAGGCCCACATATTGATATAAGGGCAAGGTTTATATACAAGAGGAATGGAACATTGAGAAAACATCCCAATCCAGTCCAGTCCAAGATCATAAGTCCGATATTAGCCCATATATCTGATACCAGTCTATAAAGTCTCCTTCCAACTTACGAAGCATGTGCAAAGACACTAGGACAATCACAGGCCATGAGTGCAGAGTCTTGTGTATCCAGCTGGGGTAGAAGCATCCCGGCACTGGCAGTGGTCTCCCCATGGCTCCTCATTTCCAGGACTCAGGGTTCATCAGCAGTATCCATTGGCAGTAGAAGCATCTCAGCACTGGCACTGGCACTGGCTTCTCCAGCCCCAGAGGTCTAGTTCTATCAGGGCAAGCCCATGCGGTTTCTCCTCCGGCTCCAGTCTTCAGGAATCAGGACCGATCAGCCGACCATCATCTCATCTTGTCAGTAGTTCATCTCCAAGAGAGAGAGCGAGTCAAATATCTCTTCTCCAATTGCGAAATACCATGAGACTTCCCAGAATTCTCAGGAGAAAACCATGCCCACACAGAGGCCTCATTGGCTATCTCCAGTTTGACAGGCTAGACTCCACCCCTAGACTCCCAATTGTGAAAATGACACATGAGAACATGACTGCCACAAGTATCTGAATTTGTATCTCTAATCATCCAGGACCAGCACAGGAAGAGAGGACAGAGAAGGAGAAGCAGAGAATAAGTCTGAAGACAGAAGGAAGAAAAAGTACAGGGAATTCTCATGCCACCTTTTGTCTGTCACTGCAGTGAAGTTCCCTCAGAGAGTTATTGAAAGAGCCATGCTTTCATTGTAGATTTCAGTCATTCTCACCTCTCTTTTCTCTACCTGGCACAAGACTGTTGAATGCTCCCCACTAGTCAGAAAGGTCAAGGTGAGCACTTACTATGGACGTACCTTCCATATACTTCTAGTAACCCATCAATCCTCACAAGGGCTCTACAAAGTGAGGTAGCTATACTATCCCCACTTCTCAGACAAGAAAACTAAAGCCCATAGAGATGAAGTGCCTTGCCAAAGGCCAGGCATCTCTGAAACTAGTGGTGCTAGCATGTCATTCCAAGCAGTCTACTTCCAATGACCAACAATTGAAATGTCATTTAATAAAGATGTATTGACTCCCTGCTCTATTTTAAAAAGTCTTTCCCAACAAAGTGAAGTGTCCCCTTCTCTGTTCCCAAGGCATTGTGCAGATCCCTGGTCTCCCAATCATAAATGATGCATCAGTGAGCTGCCCGCCTCAGCTAAGGATGTACTCCTCGATGGCCCCATCTACCCCTTATTTATCGATGGGTGCCTGGCACTGAGGCTGTCCCCTATACAGAGTGGGTCCTCAGATCGTTCTGAGTGGGTGGATGGAAGATGGTACAGATTAAGTGACTCATCAGTGAATTCATCAATCCAGCAGTCTGCTTGCCCTGACTCTGGAGAAAAACACATTATGCATTAGAATTGCAGGCTTTGCTTGGCTAGTCCAAGAAAGGCCAGAGCAGCTACTAAGGCTGCCAAAAGAGAAGGTACAAAGCTCACTGTGTGTGTCCTGATTCATCTCCTTCGAACCTGTGCAAACACAGCAAGTTTAGGAAGAAATACAGTCCAAAAGGGAAGGGCAGCAGCAAAGCGAGGGTAGGAGGCACGGCAACAGCAACTCTTCTTTCCCACATTGTGCCCATCTCAGTATGGCTCAGCACCAATTCCTTATCTTCAGGTTTCAAGTCAATGAGCAGGCTAGCAGCCACCATTTGTCCATGTCTAAGAGAGGAAGTATGAGGACAACATGCAAGAGAAAGGGCATCCATTTCCACATCGGAGAGGTCAGCGAGTGCAGTGTTGTTTTCTTAACCTGTTTTCTTGTCTTGGAAACGGAACATTTCCTTCAAAGCAGATATGTAACCCAAGTAAATGTCAGAGGGCTCCAGGCAGAGCAAAAGTGGGGAACTCAATGATCTGTCCACCCTGTTGAGTGTTCTGAAAGCAGCTGACATGCCCAGGATGGTGAATTCCATCCCTGCAGAGCTTAAGTGACCTTTAGGAAGGTCATTTGGCTTGTTTTCAGTCTACAAGTGGGACTAAACTGGTCCATAAAAGTTCTATATGGCAATTTTTCTGCTCTGATTCCTTTCTAATGAATATCAACTCGAAAGTACTCAGAATACACGGTGGCCATAACATAGTGGATCTAACATGTAGCCTAAGCCTACAGGTGACCTAAGCCTACACAACCATGACCTAAGCCTACCAATGGCCATGAAGCTGGCCCCAGACACAGCAATATTTGTGTCTGTTGCACGTCAGGTCACCTTGAGTTAGAGTCTACTTCATGGTAACTGTGTTAGGCTGGTCTTTATAGAAAAATAAAAGCAGTGGCACTCCCATATGTCTTATAAACGTCTTGTCAAGAAAGAAATGTATATCAAATGAGTGGGCCAATCCAGTCCAACTCAAAGCCCTGTGTCAGATGCTAGTGGAAAGCTCCGCATTGGTCAGCAGGGGCAGCAGGAAGGTGATGCGGGAAATGGAGAAATCACAGACCGGTGGGGCCAGATTTGGGTGGATCCAAGTTCAAGGAGGAACATGGCAGAGTGTCAATAGCTTCCAGGGTTGGCAAGTCACATGGGCTGCCAGCTTCACACGCAGGAAGGGAGAGAAGCCACCACAGTCATCCACAGTGTCTCTTATAAATAGATCATATCCCCATTAGAAGTTTCATTAGGTTGTACCTTGATTGAGAGGTTAGACTCCACCCATACCTTTCCCTAGGTGCATCAAGCTGACATACACGCTAACCATTACACTGGCTAACAACTACAACTAGTAAAAGTAACGATGAAAATTGTGTTATACGTTCTCCATTATGTGGAGGTTTGGGGAGGTTTTCTGAAGCTTATGGCTGAAATGTTATTGATGGTTCGAACCCGGGTAGCCCAGATTACGCAAATAGCAAAATCTTGAGTAATCGTCTAGGAGCCCTGGTGGTGTAGTGGTTACGTGTTAAGCTACAATCAGAAAGATCAGCAGTTCTAAACCACCAGTAGATTTGTAGGAGAAAGACTACTCCCATAAACAGGTACAGTCTAGGAAACTCACGAAGGCAGTTCTATATTGTCCTAGAGGGTCGCTTTGAGTGGAGATCAGCTTGATGGCAGTGACTTTGGTTTTTGAGTTTGAGCTATGGTCTATGAATGTATATAACACTAGGGAGGTCTATAAATTCTTTTTTGGATGTGACAGTGTAGTTTGTAGAGAGATTAAATTGTGTGACTGACAGAAGTAGCCAGAAGACAAGTCGGGCATTCTGTCCTAGCCTTCATTATCTAATATCTAGTCTCCAGGTCGGGGTAATGCTGATTTTCCCTGAGGGGGCAGACAGTGGCTGTGGGTGGGTGAATTGAAGCACATGTGGGGAGGTTCCATAGACTCTCTTTTATGGATCGGATTTGATGGTATCACACCACAGGTAGCTGAGACATACAATAGACCATGGGGTAGCAGGTTCTCAGTGGAAATAAACAGTCAGTCCCCACAGGTCTAGACTGTCAACCATGACAGACGCCAGTGCAAACTGTAAAGTGCCTCCCTTTTTCTGGAAATGTTCTTAATTTCAGTTTTTGTGACAATATACTCAGACGCCTGTTCAGGTCAATGCCAATGGTTCCATTCTTCTTATTGTATCACTGTTTTCATGATCTCCACTTCCATAGTACTTCACCATTAACTGTTACTCTCTGTACCCCTTAAAAGGATCCCTAGTGGTGCTATGGGTTAGGCATTGGTTAGGCTTTGGGAGAAAGATGAAGCAGTCTGATTCAGTCTCAGAAACCCTTTATCAAGTCGCTAAGAATTGGAATCAACTCCATAGTAGTGGTTTGATTTTTTTTCAGTTGTCTTATACATCTTAAGATTCTCATCTGTTACTTACTACTGTCAATTTGATTGTATGCAGATCATTCTATAAGGGGAAGAAATGTGCAAGGCCAACGTTCTTTACTGAGTAAGCTAAACTACTGCTTTGTTGACTTCCTAGGATCAAATGACTTCATTGGGTAGTTTCCGTTGAAAAGTTAAAGATGATTTCAGGACAATAGGTTCAGGGATTCCTCTAATCTCTGTAAATATGGTTTTTATGGAAATGTGATGTTCTGTTTCACACCTTTCCTCCCTTTGATGAGAAAGCATGTGCTGGGCTCTTCGTCCAAACATCTAGTAAGGGTAGTCAGGCACCATCCATGTCTTCAGGTTCATGAAAAAGGAGGTTTGTGGATACAATTAGGCCTGAAGATAATTTCATTCTCCTGTTCCTTGAGATCCTTTTTCTTCTGCTGGTCCAGGTCAATAGAAATCGAATGTCTCTTTGGCGAAGTGGGGATGGGGGGGGGGGGGGGGGGGTGGCAACTCTCTAAAACCCCAGAAACTATTAAGAGGAAACTCAGAAAACAAAGTAAGAACAAGTGACCAGATAGACCCATGAACATGTATGGCTCTTAAAGGAGCCTCTCATGGTTATCAATACGGAGCAAATTCTAAAGGCCCCCCTGACTACATAAGTGCCAGTAGACCAGGAGGGAAGAGAGGAGTTCCCTGTTGTATTGTGGACTAAATCTCTTGCAAGTTGGTCAGATAGGGTGTGGAGCAGATAAAAGTTGATTAAAAGAAGGAAATGTAACATGACTCTAAGAGACAAAGCATAAGGCAAATTTGATGAAGCAAGACATGCTGCACTTACTAGCTCTTTTAATTGCCTGTAATATCACATGAAATAATTAGTGAAATTTTTATTATCCTCATATTCTTCTTTTTTCTCCTCTCTTTTTGTCCCAAAAATATGGAACGCTTCATGAATTTCTTATAAATGAGAAGAAAACTGTGTCTCAGGATCGTTTCCAAGTCATTGTTGATGAGCTCTCCGTGGTGATGAAGTGAAATTATTTGGTGTGGCTCTTCGATCCATAGTCTTTGTAACTCCCACCAAATACCTGGGTGGGATCATGCCGAAAAGATATAGGGAAATCCAACTTGGGGATCAGGCAATCCTACTATTCCACTGAGTATAAAGCTTGCCCTTCCAGAAGTGGGAAGACAGACCCCCACCACCATCAAGAAAGAAGAGCCACCAATGGCGTGCACGTGAGATCCCTGCCTGAAGTGATGGAGGCGGCAGGGAAAGGCACTGGAGGGCACAGGACCAGGACCATGAGAGTAGTATGCCCCACCTCAGGAATCAAGCGGAGGGGGGGGGGGCCTTGGGCAGGAGGCTGGCCTGTAGAGTAGTGCACTTATCAGCACTCAAGGAGCTTCTAGTACCCAAACAGGGCAAGAGACCAAGGGACTTGGGGCTGAGAGGCAGAGGAACAAAGAGACCTCCCTTCCAGCATGCCTGAGAAGAAGTTGTGCTGCTGCGGCCCCAAGGACTGTGTATCCGAATCACGCTTTCTGATTCTTCCTTAAGGGGACCTGTTAGCTTCTCAACAAGCCCTGTACTCACCAGCATTGTCTATGAGTTCTGTGCGGCCAGTGCAATCGATTAGTGAACCCAGCAGAAAGCTAGTGTGCTACATAAAAGATGGTTGGCCTTTTCTTTCCACAATAAATGTACAATTTCACAATCTACAGTGTAAACGGATGGAATGCTCCAAAGTATAATGCAGCCGAAGTATGTGTGAGGAAACGGGACAATGCTATATAGTCTGTGCACACTGCTTTCTTGTGTTTATGGGCAGAATGTGAATTTCAAAGAGGTGGTGGAAGAAGAACCGATTATTCTTTAGACAATTGTGCATAAGTATTGTTTCCATCAACTGGGGTTTTGAAGGATTCTGAATGTCAAGGACCTGGAGTTATCTGGCCTGATGAGTACCTGGAGTGCAGCTATTTTCACTGTCGGCTAAGAGCAGGCTAATGCTTTACCAATCAGTCCAAACAGGAGTAAGGATTGACATTCTTGGGACAAGGGGGAGGGGAAGAGGCTTCAATCATGGGAGAGCAGTTCAAAGGAAAGCGATACCTATTGTTATCTGAATAGTGAATAGCTAATGTCCTCCTGGTGGGGTCGGCTTGACTTTAATCATAGGCAACTGAACTGTGGAAGCATGCATGTGATTGGAAAATAAGTCCTTTCCTCCTCATTTCTTTTTAGACAGCTAAGAACAGCTAATCGCCTTACTTTTAAAATGCACTGGGGAAAAAAATCTCAGGAACACTACTATTCCTTCTAGTTTTTCAACCCATTTCTACCTACTATTGATCTATATTATCATTTCAAAGTTGATTAGTCTCTAATGAGCACATGCACACCTTGGCCGGGTGTTGCACTTTCATATATATATATATATATATATATATATATATATATATAATCTTTATTTAATAAACTGACTACATTCAAATCTCACCTGATGCAGCTTTTAACCTAAACCAACATTCACGGCATATCATTCTTTGCATTTGTTAGAAATGGTTCAAAAAATAAGGTCTTAAACTTATAACAGCCAGTATGTCAAGTTTTTAATCTAAAAGAAAAAACAAAAAATACAAAACAGCCTTTTGCTATATCCCTCTATGGAAAATTAGACATTTGACTTACATGTCAGACTCTAGAGTGACAATCAGGATTCATTGTGCACTCCTTGGGCCACTCCAACTCTCACTGCTAACTGCATGGTAAGAAACAGTGGGAATCCAAGTCTCGAAGTGTCCAAAATGGAGCCAGTCCCTGCCTTCCCACTTCTTCATCTTTGTGGCCAGCTGTCACGACATGTACTCTCCCTCTCAACCCCAGCCACTCAGAGCAGCAACAGAGCTCACAATCAGATGGCTGTGTCTTTCAGCCTTAGCCACCCAAGGCTAAAGCAAAGTTCATCTGATCATCCATCTGATCGAGGAGGACATCTTTCAGATGATCAGAAAGGCAGAATCCAGGCCCTACAAGTTCATTAATTTATTGGAAGGACCCCCAGGATTCACAAAAAGTACACACACTTATATCTGCAACTCTATTACGATCCAAAAGAACACAAACATGGAGATGAGTTCTGGGAAGTGTTCTTGAAAAAAAATCCATGGCCCAAAGAGGGATTTACTACCCTCTCCAATGAAGGTCATGTGAAAATTAGGTTCATTGTGCCAAGTAGGCAATAGGAACATGTGAGTGGAGTTTAATCAGGTCACAGCTTGATTGGAGGGCAGCGATCTAAATGGCTTTCCAAGGCTCGCCCCCTTTTTTCTTCCCCCTTGGTGATTGGAACAGTCGTGTTGCTACTTGAGTTAGTTCTTTGCCTCAATGGTGTACTGCACTATTGTGAGCCAATTCAACCCAGGGATAGTGTGGCTAGAGCTTGAGGCTCCTTTGAGACCTGCTTCGCCACGCTGCTGGAGTGTACATCACTTGAACATGAGCCTGGTGGGTCCTGGCACCATGCATCACTTGAGTTCAAGATCCCATCAGGGCACTAAGCTCTTGTGTTACTGACTGTTGATGACCCACCCTGCTGTCTGCTGCCTGTAGCAAACCTCCGCCTGCTTTACCTTCAGAAAGACTCCAGGATATTTAATGCATATATTAACTGTTCCATGAACGTGAGTTGAACTGAGCCCTCTGTACTCCTGTGTGGACTAATTAGCTGTTAGACTCCTTATCAATATATAAACCTATCCTTTTATCAGCAGTGCCCTGGTTTTGTTTCTCTAGAGAGTCCTGCTCAACACAGTCACCAACCAGGAAGCACATCTGAGCTTTGGGTTTCCTGATGGTCCTGACAGGTCTTCCCTCTGGAGACTTGATTAGCATCAGGCCCCCAGATGGTACCTTTAGTTCTTGTCAACCCCCATTTATTAGGCTCAGGTGTGGGTCCAGCTTGACATAAGAAAATTACTTTCTGCCAGGAGATTCAATACCTTACTTATTTTAAATCAAAATTAGGTTTCATAATATATGTATGATCTGATTTCTTTAAGTAGCAGGGAATAGTTGATGTTTTATGCAGATAAATATATTTGTGTATATATACATACATATATGCATATGTAGTTATGAGGTAGTATGGAGCAGCAGAGGAACTGACTTTTTTCTCCTTGGCAGGGACTGGAAAGACAAAATGCTAACTTGTGAAGACCTCACTCTGGGAGCAAGAGTCAGAAAGACTCCCAGTAAGTGCCACCTGGGTGAATGGTGTCAGACTCATAAAGTAAGATAAGATATTTCCCATCACATTTGGGAAATTAGCCTTATAGTGATTAATGTAAATGCAACTCCTCTTACATGAAGTAGCTAGAACAGGCAAATATGTAGTGGCAAACGTCTATTTAGAGCTACCAGGGAGGCAGGAGAGAGTGAAAGGAGGAGACTTGCTGCTTCGGGGACACTGAACTGCTTTTCCAGGGGATAGAGGTGAATCAGGCCACTGCATTGTGCATGCGAAGAGTGGCACATATTTGGTTATATGTAACTTAACTCCAATAAAAATAATGAACAATGAAAAAAACCTAGAAGAAAAATGCATCAAAGTTTATGTTGCTTACCTACGCAGGGTGGATTGTAGAACAGGACATTTTCCCAAAATGATCATCTATTACCTAAAAACTGAAAAGAAATTTACCAGCAACGACGTTGGGTTGGAGAAGTCTGACAAACTTAGAGTCAAGGGAGAGATGTACTTCCTTTATCTCTTCCTCTTCAAGCCAAAAACAGAGTCAGCATTTGAGTGGCCCAGGAACGCCCCTGGGAAAAAGCAGTCCACACCAACACAGACATCAACCACAGGCAGCGCAGTGCTGCAAGATGGCGTTTTTAAACTGCAGGGCACTTCCAGTCACTTCCCAAGGTGGTCTGCGAGGGCCTGAGGGTGCTGAGGGTTGGTGAGTGGGTGAGGAGTTGGGATAGGTGGAGACAGGAGTAAGAACCAGCCGAGCAGACCTCTGGAACCTGCTATTGCGACTCTGTCATTTAATGTGTGATTAAACAATTAAACGTGTGTGAGAGAGAGAGAGAGAGAGAGAGAGAGAGAGAGAGAGAGAGAGAGAGAGAGAGAGAGAGAAAGCAATCCCATTGAGAGGGACTTTGGAATCAGACAAAGGTCTTGCCTCCTTGGATTTAGTTTCCTCCTCAGTGCAATCTCAGAGCTGTTGGGAGCATGGAATGAAACGATGGCCAGTGAAGGGCTGAAAACATCTGCCTCTGAGGACAGCGACGTAAGACAGCCTGCAGTGTGGTGGATTAGAACAGGGCTTCTAAGGGCATTGATGCCTGATACGCACACAACCTTGGGCCCCACCAGACACATCTGGGTGGACTCCCAGCTTCGACCTCTTCGTTCACAACTAAGGCCATTAACCCCAGGCCCCTCCCATACTTAATCAATGGTGGCGAACAGAAAGTCCCCAGAGTGGTAAATAGAGAGATGTGAAAGACACTGACCTCCGGGTTCCTCGAGCATCCCCCCCTTCTACTCTGCCCTTCATCTTCTACTGCCCCCCACCACCAGCCCTCACGGGACTTCCATTAAAGAGCAGAAGGACATTTTCACCAACATGCCACACATGCTCTGAGATTCTACTAACCGTCCTCTTTGATCTTGTGTAAATGAAGGTTAAAAAAAAATAAGAATCTGAATCGTAGGCCATGTGAAATCTCCAGCAGCCCATGAAGGAAAGGCTGGACTTTGCTCTCCCACACACAGGTACAAGCCCAGAAACCCATGGGGGGGGGGGGTCCCTCTGAGTCTGCATGGACTCGAGGACAGTGAGAAGAAGGATGGAGTAGATCATCGTAGCCATGGGAAAGAAAGGCAACTGAGTCCCGTGAAGTGAGTCTAGTGAGTGAGCCCTATCATGGAGAAGGCTTCTTAATCTTAGACCAGGGAGAAAAGTGAGTGAAACCTTTGCTGAACTGTGTCCTCTGTCTTCATCTAAATGAGACAGGAAAGACCTAGAAAGGCAGTTTAACCTACTGATTCAGAACTTGGAATCCAGAAAAACCCCTGGATTCAAATCCTGCCACTGTCACTTCCTAAGTGACCTTGGGCAAGTCACCTCACCTGCCTGTCCCTTCGTTTCCTCATCTGCCAAACAGTACCCCCGACGCATGGCTCTGGAGAGGATGAGAGCAGTTCACGTGTGTCAGACACTAATACGCACTACAAAGGTGCTTGGTCAATGTTAGGCATGGAATTTTAAAAAGCAAGCATGCCACTTTGATGACTGAGGTGCATGGAAGCCATTGTCTTTTCCTGTGCTCTCCGTGCATGGGAAAGGTGGATCGTGAAAGAGGGAGACAAGAGAATGGATGCATTCAACTGTGGGGTTGGTGAAGAAGATTACCTACATTATGAGCTGTCAAAAACTGTCTTGGAAACAATCCAGCCTTGAGGAAGGAGAGGTTTTCCTCTTGCTTACTTTGGACAGATGATCAGGAAAGCTCAATGGTGAGAAGAGGTTGTCCTGTTTGGGAAAGAGCAGAGGGCCAACAACAGCAATAAAGAGGGAAACCTCCTAGGAGGTGGCTTACTTGATACTGACTCAAGTCATGGTTTGCGATGTCGTACCCCAGGTCTCCCCGACTCAGGGCTGGCTCCATAGTGACTATCAGTGGCAACTGCACATACACACTGCTATTGTGACAAGGAGGCTCTAGTGGATCTGACCCATAGCCACCCTGTGCCCAGCAAAAGAAAACAAAACCCTGCCTGGCCCTCTACCGTCCTCAGCAGCGTTCCTAAGCCCGTGCCCATTGTTGCACTTACTTTGTCAATCCATCTTCTTCAAGGCCTTCTTCTTTTGTGCTGCCCCCAGGATGTCCTTCTCCAGCGAGGGGTGCCTCCTGACAACGTGTCCAAAGAAAGTCTTGCCATCGTCGCTTCTAGGAAGCATGTAAATCATCCCTCATGCCGGCGTTCAGGTAGACATAACTAGTCAATTGCAGCATTCTTAGTATACCTCCCAGCAAAGTCACTTCAAGTCATGGCTAGTTGATTAGCTCACCCAGTGACAACTACTTGCAAATCACAATGTCAAGGAGAAGATCGGAGCATAGCAGGGGGCGAACTCAGTTGACCTCAGCTCGTTTTTTCCTACCGAACACTCTCCAATGATATCATGAAAGGTGGTTTAGCACAGCCTCTTGTGTGGACAAAAATATTTCAGCTACCCTAGAATGCCTATTCATATCTTGAAACAAGCACCATAAAAAATTTTTTTTAAAAAAGTCCTTCTGCTTGTCCTTGTTCTTCATTTGCTGTAGAATGAGAGCGGCTGCTAAGCCACAGACCACAAAGGAAAAGGTCAGTCTCATAAAAGACACCACAGACCTGCTGATAGGCTCAGGAAAGCATGTGCCTTGCAAAGCTAGCCATCAAGGGAGATGCGCATGTGAGCCACTCAAGACCATTTATCACAGCTAGGAGTGTTTACCCTGAAGAACCAGCCCTGGTGAGGCTCGGCCCTTCCAAGGAGAGCCCGCATGTGTGCAAGCTGCATTTAACCAATGCACGTGGAATAGACTGTGGAGGAAACGTGTGGGCAACAGCTTGGTAGTTTATAACCAACTTCAACTGTGGAAGTGAGGGGAAGGTGGCGTTTCCCCCTCACTCTCACTGATTTGAAACTACGTTTGCCCTCCCTCTAGTGCTTCTCCCGGCATTCAGACCCTCCCCCTTCTGCAAACCCACTGCTTCGTTTTTTTCTCAGAAGACTCAAATGAAGAAGACCGTTGCTTCCCCAGACATGGAACAATACTGGTGCAGGCTAAGAGGGCGGCCACACATGGCGCCTGAGGAAGTGGGCAGATCAAGAAGCTGTGAAATCAACAAATAATTCTGGGCTACTCGCAACAATATTTTAGAAGGGGGTGGGGTGTGCTGCAAATGATTAACATGCTCAGCTGCTAGCCAAAAGGTGATGGGGTTCATGCCCCCCTCCCTGAGGTGTCTTGGAAGAAGTTTGGTGGTCTACGTCTAAGAAAATTATCCCATACACATGATCAAGAGTTCGGTGACAGGTGGGGTCGTTCTGAGTCAGACTCCAGTGGAAGGCAGCTGGTCTCCATCAGCAAAAGTGGTTGATTCCAGTCCTTTGCCTTCTACAAGAGACTTCCAAAGGCTTGTGGAGACATCGCATGACCTTTTCATTCTAGATCTCCACAATTTTTATTTGAAACTCCCTTATATTTTTGACGGTGAACATTGTTCAGGGCTAACCCCAGAAAGGATACTGAAGGCCTTCCTCACATATCAACTGGATTGTTCAAGTTGCTAGTTGTAAGCTGAGGATTTGAGGTCAAATGAACCAGCGCTCACTTCTCAATTGCACTGTTCATAACCAGGAGGCTTGAGGAAATTAGTGAGAGTCGCAGAGGCAAAGCATTCTCTCCTTTCTATGAGGAAAAATAATGCCCCATTCCTGGAGTTGTTGTAAGGCCAAAACAAAGCCATAAACATCAAACATCCCACACAGTGCCAACAGAATAAACTCTCATCACCGTCTAGTTGACTCTTAGCAACCCCGGAGGAGAGAAGAAACTTTGGGGTTCCAAGACTTTACAGCAGGGGTGCTCACACTTTTTCAGCATGTGAAAAATGCTACTTAGAAAATGATCAAGTCAAAACAATCTACCAAGTACGAAGATGCAAAATATATTTTAAATTTATTCATAAATGCATTGAGAATTCTTTATCTGTACCATGTATGTTTGTGTACCTTATGTGAGCCCATTTTGCACAACACAGCATAATTAACTATGTGCATTTTCAGTCATTACTTGAGTTGACTCTGATGACTTGCACTGAATGGAATGAGCCAGAGATGCAGAGTCCAGACAATGGTTGCTGACAGCCAGCCTCAAGCACATTTCCAAATGATCATTAGTCATGGTGGAACGGCACTTGGATGTAGTGATTTTTATGTAGGAAAAGACTGACTCACATAAATAGAGCAGAATAATGCAGTCAAGGAGGCAGCACATTTTCTCATGTTTGGGTACTTTCCCTTTGCGAGTAAGTTCCAGAACTATTCAAGTGCTCTGGACTTCAGCTGACTGTCTGCTTGTAGTGTCAAAATCTCCCATTCTGTATGAAAGTGATACCTTTTTGTCTTCTTACTTGGTCCAGCTCCCCCATTCATTTTAATACCCTTTCTTATGTTTAAGAGAAAAAAGCCAAGGTCTAAAAATTGGCGATAACTTAGCTTGTCAGTTTCGCTGCACTTAGTGCAGTCGTTTGATCATGCGTTTGACACCTAAGATTGCATCTGAATGGCTGCGCTGTGTATCAGTTAAGTGATGGGATTGATGGTAGGCTTACATCTATTTTTTAATGCCATGTGATCTACCCACACTACATTTGCGACTGACTAGTAGATCGCAATTGACGTATTGAGCACCCCTGCTTTGCATCTTTAACGGAGCAAATGGACGCAGCTTTATCCCATGGAGCTACTTTGGGGTTTGAGCCGCTGATCTTGTGATTGGTAGTTCAATGTGTAGTCCACTCCACCACTAAGATAGTAAATAAATGGTCACCATTATCACAGATTGGTTAGACAGCGGACCAATATGATCACTGTCATTGACTTGATCCAAATGAAAACATCCCAAAGATAAAAAATGACTCAGTGAGAGTCATCATACAGATGAAGAGGAACTGAAAACGAAGGCAGTACAATTATTTCAATACCTACTTATGTAGAGTGCTCCCTGGAGACAAGGATGGTGAAACTTCATCTCGCGGACTTTGGACAGGACAAGGAAGACCGGTCTCTGGAGAAAGACAGCCTGCTTGTAAAGTAGAGGGATCCCTGGAACGGGAGGAAGGCTATGAGGGAGATAGACTGACCTATCACTGCCGCAGTGGGCTCAAGCACAGGAACAACGGTGAGATTGACACGGGATTGGGCAGTGTTTCATTCTGTTGTGCAGAATTACTGCGGTTCAGAACTGACTCAGTAGCACCTACAAAAAGCAATAGCCACTGAGAGACATCATTCAAAGCGCTGCTAACAACTGGAGGATAAAAGCCCACTGTGTTTGATTTGGTTCTGATTCATAGTCACTCCATAGAATAGAATAGAATAGAATAGAATAGAATAGAATAGAATAGAATAGAATAGAATAGACTGCTCTTTGAGCTTCCAAGACTGTAACTCTTCACAGGAGGAGAGAGAGCCTCATCTTTCTCCTGGGTAGCGACTGGGGAAATGGGCACAAATGCAGATATCTTCCAGTCAGTTGGCAATTAGCTGTCTTCCAGTTAATCTAGGTACTTTCTCACTCAATCCAAAAAATAACAGAAGGCAATAAAAATTGAACACTTTGAAATGGGTTCAAAGGGAAAAAATAATTGGATGCTAAAATCTACCCTATTTTTTTTTACCCTAAAATACCTGCCTTACTCCACATTCCAATGAACTCTGGCTAGGGGCAAGACTTGGTCAATGGGTCTAGAGAAGTCCATGGAGACTTCAGTCATGGGAGGCTTCGATAAATAGATCTGGGGCTTTCACTGTCATCCATAGCACTTCTGCAAACTGGGTGCTCAGAATTTTAGCTCTGATAGCCTCTCCCCTTCTGACTTAGGATTTTATTATTAATAATTCTTTGATCACACTAGCTAGCGTTCTCCTGTTCAGATTGAGCTGACACCTCACTTACATGGCTGTTGGTTTTAACACACTCCTAGAAGACCCCAGAGGCGCTGCTTTCTGATTGCTGAACACCATCTAGTTTCTTCACCACACTTTGCTGTGGCATCCATTTCATCAGGGATCTATTCCTGAGGGCAACTATTGAGTAACCCCCATTTGATGGATTGTGACAAAAAGAAGAGCATGACAGGAAGACGTTCACCTGATTAATTGATTAGGCAAACACTTGATGTGCATCATGACACACTGGATAGTGTTGTGATGAATAGGGATTCCAAATGTGCTCATGTAGAAGCTGTACACAGACCAAGAGTCAGAATAAGGGAATAGATACTACACAGTTGAAAATCAGGAAAGGTGTGAGGTCAGGGCTGGGTCCTTGCACCATACTTCCTCAGTCTGTACACAAAGCAAACAATCTGAGATGCTGAACTATATCAAGAAAAAACAAACAAAACTCATTGCTGAGTTGATTCTGACTCAGAGGAATCCTGTCGGGAAGTGGAGAACTGCCCCCTGTGGGTTTCTAGACTAGCTCTGTCCTGGAGAAGAAAGCCTCATCTTTCTCCCCTGGAGCCCCTGGTGGGTTTGAACTGCTGATCCTGCAGTTTGCAACCCAGTGAGCTGCAGCTATGTCAGCAAGGCTCAGCAGTAGCCTTCAACATGCAGATGACACACCCGGGTTTGCTGAAAGTGAGCAGGACTAAAACATCCATGAACGAAGATCAAAGACTTCAGACTTCAATGTGGATTATACCTCAATATCACGAAAATACATAATCTCACGGTTGGACAACCGTAGACGGAGACAAGACCGAAGTTATCAAAGACATCATGTCACTTGGATCTATGATCAAGAGCAGAAATCAAGAAATCAAACCGCATAATGCACTGGGAAAATCTGCTACACAGGGCTTCTTCAGAGTGTTGATAAGCAAAAATGTCATTGTTAAGGCCCGATGTGAACCCGATCCAAGATGTAGCATTTCCAATGTGCATGGGAAAGCTAGGTGATGATTCACAAAGATGAGAGAATGGATGCATTTGAATTATGGCGGTAGCAAAGAGCATTGAAAGTACCATGGGCTGTCAGAAGAACTAACGCTTCTGTTTTGAAGAAAGTACAGTCAGAATGTTCCTTGAACGGCAAGGATGGAGAAATTTTCTCTTCCGTATTCTGAACATGCTATTAGAAGGGATCAGTCTCTGGAGAAGGATTTTGTGCTTGGTAGAGAATCAATGAAAAGAGGAAGACCCTCCAGGAGGTGGATTCATACGGTGACTGAAACAATGGGCGCAAATAGAACAATTGTGTTGACGTCAGCCTGGGCCATGCTATGTACTGTTGTACACAGGGTCACTATGAATCAAAGCCACTATGACACCTCATAACAACAATAGTATATTAATTATGTCTCAATAATCTATGTATAACCATTGCTGGGGAATATATTCCAACTCTTTCTTTAAAAATCATTTTACTGGGGGCTCATACAACTCATCACAATCCATACATCCATTCATTGTATGCAAAGTACATTTGTACATTTGTTGCCATCAGCATTCTCATAACATTTTCATTCTACTTAAGTGCTTGGTATTGGCTTCTCACATTTCCCCTCCCTCCCCTCTCCCATCTCTCTCATGAACCCTTGATAATTTATAAGTTATTATTATTCTGTGATATCATACACTGTCCTCTGTCTCCCTTCATCCACTTACCTGTTGTCCAGGGAGGAGGCGATATGTAGATCCTTGGAATCAGTTCCCCCTTTCTACTCCACCTTCTCTCTACCCTTCCAGTATCACCACTCTCACCACTGGTCCTGAAAGGACCATCCGTCCTGGATTCCCTGTGTTTCTGGTTCCACCTGTACCACATGGTACATCCCCTGGTCTAGTTGGATTTGTAAGGTAGAATTGGGATCATGATAGTGGGGAGAGGAAGCATTTAAGAACTAAAGGAAAATTGTATATTTCATTGTTGCTACACTGTACCCTGACTGGTTCATCTCCTCCCCACAACCCTTCTGTAAGAGGATGTCACTTTACCTATAGATGGACTTTGGGTCCCCAATCTATACTCCCCCTCACTTATAATGATATAATTTTCAGTTCTTTGATGCCTGATACCTGATCCCTTCAACATCTCATGGTTGCACAGGCTGGTGTGCTTCTTCCAGGTGGGCTTTGTTGCTTCTGAACTAGATGGTCCCTTGTTTAACTTTAAGCCTTTAAGACCTCAGATCCTATATCTTTTGATAGCTGGGTACCATCAGCTTTCTTCACCACTTTTGCTTATGCACACATTTATCTTCAGTGATCGTGTCAGGAAGGTGAGCATCATGGAATGACAAATTAATAGAACAAAGTATTCTTGCATTGAAGAAGTACTTGAGTCAGGCCCAATGCCCATCTGCTATCTTAATACTAACCCTATAAGTATATGCACATAGATCTTTTTCCCCATCATCATATAGAAATATATTTATCTATGTACATGCCTGTATTTAGACCTCTATAAATACTCTTTGCCTCCCAGTTCTTTCCTCTATTTCCTCTTGTTCACTATCATGCTCAAACTTTATTTGGATTCAAGTGATTTCTGTTACATTACTCTTAATCAATCCCTATCAGGCCTTTCACAGTCGCCTTGTAACTGATTTTGGAACATTTGCTGTTCCCTTATCCCTGGGTTGGTCAACACCACCTCCTTTCACCCACCTCCCTATCTCCCATGTCCCCCTGGAACCATTAGTCCCATTGTTTTCTCCTCTAGATTGTTCATTCAGCCTATCTTATCTACATAGACTTGCAGAGATAATAATATAGACAAAACAAGTGCAAAAACAAGAGACATCATGAGATGAAGTGACCAAAGAAAACAAAATGATGACAATAGCAATTTCCAGAAAAAATATATAAATAGGTTAAAAAAAATAAAAGTAATAATAACAGAAGAAACACCTGGAAATCATTAAAGGTCTGTTGACCTCCAGGAGTATCCCTCGGTTGAGTCCGATGGGGTGCCACACCCTGGCCCCCAAGTATACCCTTGACACTCCCTTGGGAGTTCCATGCTCTGCTGCCCCTGCTGCTCTGCTGCACACCCTTAGTGTTTTGCTTTGGTGTAGTAGTGGGGTCAGACAAAGTACAATCCCAACTCTTCTTCACTGTTTTCCCTGTAGGGCATTGTGTACCCCAACTCTTATCAATGCAATAATACAAAGTAGAATTGCCCCCAAGACTTCCATGGCTCTAATTCTTATAGGAAGTAGATCTTTCTTCCACAGAATTGGTGGGTTCCAACTGTCAACCTTCAGATTAGCAGTAGAACCCTTGACAATGGTGCTACTAGAACACATTGATAAAGATGCTAGGACATCTTGGGACATTTTTATGACATCTATATGGCCATGGTGAATAGCAACTGAAACACAGTGCCAGGGGGATCAAATAACAAGAAGACAAGAAACGACCTTGTGTGCAGCATACAAAGACAAAAATAAGTAAACCAACAAATAAATAAGAAGATAAGAAAGATGAAGAGTCATAGTGAAAGGCTGTACATTGCCTTCGATCAGAATCCAGAGGGAATAGAAATAGAAGGTGCCAGAGGCCCTGTAAAGAGATATTGACTAATTATGCTTCAGCACTGCTACAAGACAGAATTCATAGCTTCCAGGAGTCCAAGAAATCCCATGTAAGAGAAACACGAAGACATTGTAGCTGCGACTTATCACAGTGAGAATGCAACCACCAAAAACAAAGAGAAAATGTTGGACGTAATCGAGCAAACAGATCATCTTCAAAAGAATGATAGGCTGGTGCTGGAATTCCATGTACTAGAAAAGAGAAACATAATAATATAATCGCTAACCTGGAGTTGTACCTCCACTGGAATTTTTTTTTTTTAAGACATAGAGATGATGTAACATTTGATCCAGTACAGACGAAGGAGAATTGCCACCTGCAGCCCTGCCCAGACATTAAGTTCCTCCTCTGTCTTTCACTGTTGTTTTTAATATCACTGACACCTCTGTATAGCTTCCACAAGTTGGACCTTGGAAAGTCATCAATTAGGCACAGTTTCTCATTTCAAGAAACTGAAAATCTGGGTAGGGATAATCAGATAAAGCAACTGCCAGATAAAGATAGCCAGATAACTTCAGATTTCAGATAAACAACTAATACAAGAGTCATAGTGAAAGACTGTATATTACCTTGAATTGGAATTCAAGTGGGAAGAAAAATAGAATGAGCCAGAGGTCATGGATATTTCCCAAAGAGTTCATGGCGTGTACTTATACTAAAAAGTTTTTTTTTATCAAAATTAACTGGGGGTGGGTGTTTGGTATTATAATGTGACAACCCTAGTCTCCACCAGGGGAAAGAGATGTCCAAGTCATAGGTGGAGTTAACTGATTTCAGCTCATAGTTGACAGAGCTAAAGGAGATAGACCAGAAACTTCATGTGAGCACCTTAGATGAAAGAAGACAACCCAGGACTAAATGGAGCCACCAGGCTTCAAAGGTTTGATCGAGGCAGAAAGATGAGGAGGAGAGAGGGCAGGAAACATGGAGAATTTCCTGTTTTGGACACCTGGTATTTTAGACACGGCTGGATAACAGGAGAGGTCAGGCAAAGGCTCCAAGTTTGTCACTTTGGAGATCATTTGTGATCTCTTTGGAGATCATTTGTGATCTACAGTAGAGACAATTTCAGCATCGGAAGCCCTGGGGACATCAGGGTTATGAATGTGGCTGTAAGTGCAAGGTCAGTTGTTTGAAACTATAGGTCCCACTGCTTAGAACATGTTGGGGGGGGGGGCATCACTGCCTCTGGTGGTCATGGGAGCTACCCAGTGCTGCTCCTGAGAGCCGCCACTGAACCGCCAAACTCCCGGGCTGCAGTCCCACACTCAACCGCTTAAGCCGCCGGGGCTCAGCCCTGCTTCAAACTTTTATTCTCCTCTATTTCCTTTCTTTTCTGGAGGTGTGGGAGAAAGACATGACTTTCTCCTCCTGTAATCAGAAACCCAGGGGGCTGTCATCCCTGTCCCACAGGGTCTCTATAAGGCTGAACCACCTCCACATCAGGGAGTTTAGCTTGTTTGGTTGATGTGGTGGTCTTGTGCTTATGTTAATATCATGATTGAGATGGAGGGGTGGAGTCTAGCCTGTTAATCTGGAGATAGCCATTGAGTAGCCAATGAGGCCTCTATGTGGGCTTGGCTTTCTCCTGAGACTTCAGGGAAATCTCGCGATAGTTCCCTCATGGTGATAAGAAGCTATCTCCCCAGTTGTTGGGAGTGAGTCTCAGAGATGATGAATCACAGACAAGGAGATGAAGGAGCTGGAGGAGAAGCCACACAGCCTTACCCTGATGGAGCCAGACCTCTGAAGCTGGAGAGGCCACGTGGGGACCCCTGCCAACGCTGAGTTGCCTCTACCACCACTGGCTGCTGTTGATGGACCCTGAGCCCTGGAAGCGAGAAGCCATGGGGAGACCCCTGACAGCCCGAACTCTGCACCCACTGGTCTGTGACTTCATGAGTCAGAGGGAGACATTATAGACTGGTATCGGGCATATGGGCTAATACCAGACTTATGACTTTGAACTGGACTGGGTTGGGATGCTTTCTTAGATCCTATTCCTCTTGTATATAAACCGTACCCTTATATCCATAGGCGTGTCTATGGATTTGTTTCTCTGGTTTACCCAGACTAACACGGTTGGTTTTGGACTTGGACCAAGGAGTCCTGGTGTGGCTGTGGGCTCGGCATTGAGCTGCTAACTCTCAGGTCATCAGTTCCACCCCCAGGTCCGCCCTTGTTTAAGAGTTAGTCTCAGAAACCCTACAGAGACTCACCAGGCACCAGAATCAATGACAGAACTGTGGGTCTTAGTGAGGTTCAGTCACCTGCTACAAAACTGAAGGTGTTTGAGACACCACCATCTTCTAAGCTCATAACTCATACTTCCCGGTGGCCCAACTGGTCCTGAGATCTTTCCTGTGGGGCATTTCTCCGATAGACCCTCTGGTGTGGCAGACAGGTTTCTGATATCAAACCTGGGGTGGGAGTGGTCTTTTTCAGGCTTCGTCCAGAACCTGGAGCCCAAGGAGCCCCGGTGCTTCAGCTTTCCTCCCCACCTCTGAAGCAGGAAAAGGACTTCTGACACTTTCTCTTCCTCACCACCCTTCCCCATCTACCTGAGACCCCCTTTCCTTTCCTTCCCTTCTTCTGGCTCCCACAAAGCAGCTGTGTAGCTCGGAAAGAAATTTCTAGTTCCCCTTTCTCATTGGCCAGAAGGCCCACTCCCCGGTGGGAAATGGAGTTACCTTCACAGGCCCCACTCTGGGTAACACATTGAGCTTCTGCCATTTCCCAGCTTGTCCAGATCCACTGCCTTCTAGCCGGCTCTCCCTCACTCCCATGGTTCAATGGCACATTCAAAGAAAGCATTAATATACCTCTCAAACTGAGCTTGAAACTACAAGAGATTCTGAGTTGGGAACAACTGAAGTCCAAGAGAAGGGAAATATGGTCATCACCTTTTTTATTTTTAATCATCTTACTGGGGGCTCATACAATTCATCATACTCCATACATCCATCTTGACAAGCACATTTGTACATTTGTTGCCATCTTCATTCTCAAGACATTTGCTTTCTACTTGAGCCATTGCTATCAGCTCATTCCCCCATGCCCATGAACGCTTGGTAATTTATAATTTATTATTTTGTCATATCTTACACTGTCCGACGTCTCCCTTCACCCACTTTTCTGTTGTCCATCCCCTAGGGGGAGGGGGCTATATGTAGATCCTTGTAATTGGCTCCCCCTTTCTACCCTCCCTTCACTCCACCCTGCTGGCATCACCACTGGAAGGGATCATCTGTCCTGGGTTCCCCATGTTTCCGGTTCCTATCTGTATCACTGTACATCCTCTGATTTAGCCAGATTTGTAAGGTAGAATTGCGATCATGACAGTGGTGGGAGGGAGCATTGAAGAACTAGAGGAAAATTGTGTTTCATCATTGCTACCCTGTACCCTGACTGGTTTGTCTCCTCCCTGCGACCCTTGTCATTCACGATATTTTGTTCTTTGATGCCTGCTACCTGGTCCCTTTGACACTGGTCACACAGGTTTGTGAGCTTCTTCCATATGGGCTTTCTTGTTTCTCAGGTAGATGACTGCTTATTTACCTTCAAACCTTGAAGACCACAGATGCTATCTCTTTTGATGGTCATCAATTAAGGCCAGTAAGTTTCTTTCCTTAGGTTAATTCTGATTGGTGTGAATCAGCTTCTGGGTTGAGCGTGAGCAGGCACCTTGACTCATGGAAGAAAGAGACGCCTGTGATGGACGAGTGATGTTTGGGTGGTTGGAGTCAGGGTAGCTCTCCTGTCGGAGAAATGCTGGCATGGGAGAACCAGGTATCGGCTATCTCTGGTGAATAAGATCCAGTTCTGTGTACTGCCACGTGAGTAGGCAGAAGGTAACCTTGTTTTGTGACTTTGGGGCTGTTTAAGTTCTGCACGTCTGGACTGTTATCTATTTTAACAAGGGAGTGAAACCAGTGACGCCTACCAATTACAAGAGCTTTAGTCATTCATTTTGAGACAGGATATCCTGAAGGTGAGGACTAGAGAAGACAGACGCAGGATGCAGAACAGGGTGTCAGAGTGCCCTGGACATCAGGGACAGCTTCCGACTGAGCATATTGGGCTGGTGTTGAACAATGGGGTCTCGTTGGGAGAGCAGACAGTGTAAAGCAGGGGTCCTGAAACTTTTTAAACAGGGGGCCAGTTGACTGTCCCTCAGACCTTTGGAGGGCCAGACTATAGTTAAAAAACACTGAACAAATTCACAGAAGTCCCAGGATAGGTTGGCTGCTTAAGCAGGACAGCAGCAATGGCAAACACCACCTGGTGGGCTGGATAAATGTCCTCGGGGCAGGCCACCTGTGGCCCGTGGACCTTACTTTGAGGACCCCTGGCATAAAGTCTGAGAAGGGAAGCAGAGAAGAGCAGACTGTATTCATGGGAATGGGGTTGCCATGAACTTGACTCGACTCAATCTGTGGGTCACGGCCCCTGTGGAGGTCACTAGACCCTTACACAGGAGTTGCTAGATTCAACGCAGTAGCAAAGTGAGTTAGGAGGGAGCAACAAAAGTAGGTTTGTGGTGGAAGGTCACCACCATGAGGAACTGTGTTAAGGGGTCTGGACATTAGGAGGGTGGAGAAGCACTGACTTAGTGGCTAACGGTGGATGGCATCATCGAGATAGAGGGCACTGTCAAGAAGGGCCGAGGCAAAGCACACAGAGTACCGAATTACTGGCTAAAAGTTGGGATTTTACAACAATCCTCTCTATAGTTCATTTATGTTTCAGAGCAAGCTCCTACCCTTTTACTTGCGTGCCTTAGGAAGATAACATGCAATTCTTCATTCAAGAGCTGGTATGCGTCGACAATGAAGTTGTGGCCCTGCGGGGGTGAGCTCTTCCCATCCTGATTCGTTAAGTGTCGTTGACCAAAGGTAAAGCTATCACTCTTGAGGAAGCCTTGAACTGCCCATCGCAAAGGTCAGTGGGTCTTTGCTCCAATACAGATTTACCACATCTCAGAAACCCTACGGAGAGGTGCAAGGAGTAGGCATGAAGTCAGTGGCAGAAGGCTTGTAAAATTATGAGGTACGGGCTGAGCCCCGGTAGCGTAGTGGTCAAGTGCAGGACTGGGGCCCACTGACTTGGCGGTTCAAGTCCAGCAGCAGCTCTCCAGGAGCAAAGCTGGGCCCCCCACTTTCACCAGAGGGCAGTGATGCCAAAAAAAAAAAACAATTATTAGCTACATGAACTAGGTCCTCTGCATAGCTTCCTAGGAGTAAGTGGAGATAGGTCAGACCCAACAGACTGACTGCCACTGAGTCGACTCCACTGTGTCACCCCATTGAACAGAGTAGAACAACAACTATGAGTTCCTGAGACTGTAACTATTAACAGGCATGAGAAGTATGACTCCTCCCTCACACTGACAGCTGGGTTCTAACCGCTGACTGTGGCTTCCAGCCTATCTGTAACCCACGACACCAGCAGGACTCCCGTGACACGGGACGGGGGAGACAGTCCTGGCACTAGAATGCAAACTCACTTTGAACCTGAGTACCGTTCAAACTCCTGGGGTTTTCCTTACTTTGGTGTTGATGGAGGCAGATGCCCACAGAGCATCTGGTAGGCTGATCATGGAGTGAGCCACCAGGTGCTTAACTGTCGGAACCACCAGGGATTCTTCGCCATCATCCTCCCAATGTGTAAGATCTCCTTTCCTTCTATTTTAAAACAGAGATCTCGAGTTTAAGCATGGTGTGAAAATATACAACAACGGCAAAAAATCCCTACTGCCACCAAGTTGATTCCAACTCGTAGCATCCCTAAGAGGGATCCAGAGGTTGTAAATTGTTGTCAGAGCAGACGGCCTCATCTTTGTTCCATGGAATAGCTGGGAGGTTCAAACAGCTGACCGCAGGGTGCACCGTCCAGTTTGTCAGGCTAACCTACCGGACAGTACCACCAGCCCCTGAGAAAATTTAGAATACAACAGAACCAAACTCACTGCCATGAATGAAGGCATCTCGGATCCAGACACCCTATACGACAGGGTGGAGCTGCCTCTGGGGGCTCCAGGTCCTGCTTCTCTTTATGAGACGAGATCACCTCCTGATTTTCTCCTAAGACGCCGCTGATAACCGAGCTGCTCACCTTGCGGTGAGCAGGCTGACGTGTAACAGGATGCCACCAGGGCCCCGGACAAGTACAAGAGTGAATTCTTACTCAGTGTCTATTGCCTCCGCAAGTAGACGCGCCCTGGAATCTGACAGTCTTGAGCGTATCCCCCATGTGCCAGCTGTTCTGGGGACGGATTCACAGTGACTTTCAGATCGCGCCTTCAACGGGTGATTTTTCCAACTAGATCACCGGACCTTTCTTGCGAGATACTAGCTGAACAAGCTATTCATTTGCACTGCTCAGGGGCTCCTAGCTCTTGTGCACAAAATGCACAACTTTCTGCTATCAGGATGAACGCGTGTTGACACAAGTAGAAGCCCATTGAGATCAGAACAACCCGAACAATTGATTTATATAGATTTACATTTTTATTAGAATTCTTCAGAACTGTCAACAGTTGAACAACGTAGCAGGAAGAAAAACAAACAAAAAAAAACATGGAACACAAACATCCTTGAAACCTGCACAGCTTACTTATTTACACATAAAGTTACTGTATATTTATATATATATATATAAAAAATACTTTCAGGTACTCCTGGACTGGGGAATCTTCAAAAGACATTATTGCTACATTTCAGTATTTACAAAAAAGAAAAAACAACAACATAAGTTCAAACATGAAGCCGCTGCAAAGAAAACATCTGATGTGTTAAAAAAAAAAAAAGCAACCCAAAATTATAAAAATATAAACTTTCAAGAATATCCAAGACAAACTCTGAATGAAGCGCCCCTGAAATACCTAGACATCTATAATTAACCACCATTTTCTATTAAAGACCATATTAAAGACTATAGAAACGCAAAGGATTCTTTTTTTTCGTACAAAGAAAGGCAAACGGCCACAGTCTCTTATGTGACAACACTACCCAGAAGCCCGTGAACTTCGGGAAGGTGCCAGGGCACGGAGCTCCAGTGCAAATGGGTATTCCCAGATGGACGGCCTCAATCCTCTACGGGTGGTCTGGGGCACACAGGGAAAACCGTGAGAACAGCACACCTGTATCTTAAGAGACAACACACTGAGCTGGCCACCACCGCATTTACTGCTGGCAGTGGGGCAGTGAGGGAGGGACGCATGAAAATGGTTTCAAGGGTACAAGTGAAATAGGTTTCAGTGGGACGGTAGCATTAACAAAGTCTCCGGGACGGCTACAGGACGTGGGGTACAAATAGCAGAGTGGCTGAAGGGCAGGGGGACTGCGACTCCTAAAGCCCCCTGCTTCCTATAGTCCTTTGTGTAAGCTTTGGGTCGGCTACGCAAGACAGCTACGAGAAGAGAAACAAGAGCAGTCGTCATGATGAAAGTCACGTTCCAGCTGGGCCACTAAAGGACCCCCTGGGGCTCAAGGCAACAATACCCGGGAGAAAAAAATATTTGTCTACACTCACACACACGCTGCTATATATATATGTATATATACTGGCCCAATGTCCAGCATGTGCCCGGAAAGGAGGCTGAATCTAAATGTTCCTTCTTGCTGCCTACAGATCCGAACCGAGAAAGCACAGCTCTCTCATGCAGCCGCCCGAATCAGGCAGAAGAATCGGTGCCTGGGTCTAAAAGGCATCCCCTCCGAAAGGGTGGTGTCATCTGAAGCTGGCAGGCGGGTTCTGTCCGGTCAGTAACAACCAAGCCCAAGGTCTCAGACGCTGCTTGGCACTTAGGCTTTTTCCTATCTCAAAAGAAACCCGAAGGAGTGTCCTTCAAACCTGCACAGCTCCTTTCTCGGCCTGCACGCGCTAGACCCAGGCCTGGAGCTGGGCACCAACCCTGCAGACCGCCACCTCTGAAGTAGGAGTATGTGTTTTGGTCGATGGGTATAGACTGATGTTGGCTGAGGAGGTCTTCTCTCCCAGTCCATGCCTCAAAAGCAAACTCTCTTTATACCAAGCACGCCAGCAGCACAGAAACCCGGGTTGCAGTCCACAGTCCTGCATCTCTGGTACCCAGGGAGCACTGCTCTGTGCGCCCAGGGTCTCACGCCCACCATAAAGAACCCACGTGGGGAAGCCAGTCAGTCTCTTGATACAAACACCTCTCTATTTCCCACACAAAGGGCTTAGGTTTCAGCGTCCCCTCGGCGTGAAGGACTATGAGGCCCAAGCGGGATGGCTAGCGGCTCCTGCAGAGGAGCGATCCACCTTCGCTTCGAAGAACTGGAGAGGCCCTCACACAGATTCCAGGAGTCCAGCCCACCCCATCAAATTGTGCTTTTTGTTTGTTTGCTTGTTTCCTCTTTGCTGAACTACCTTGCTATGGGGAATATATACAATCTCCACCCCGGCCCGGGACAGAGGCTGGCAATGACCATGGGCCACCCAGGAAGCGTGCTCATCAAGGCGGGGTTGGGGTGCAGGTGGGAGAGCAGAGAAGGAACACTGCGGAGGATCCAGAAGCAGGGCCGGTCCTGGTGCGGGAGGCTGCCTGTCAGCGCGTCGCAGGCCTCACGCGTCTTCGTGCACCAGCAGAGGCTGGGTGGAGGAGGCGCTGCTGCCCACGGAGTTGATCCGCACGGAGTGGTCGGCCGGGATGGGGCTGGGGTGGGCGAAATTGGAGTAAATCTGAGGAAAAGAAGTGCACACAGTCAGCACAACAGTCCGTTTGTTTCAGAATCCCCCAACAACCGGGTAAGCGGCTCAGAGAGCACAAAACACCGTGCCGAAGCAAAACACCAGCTTTGTTTTACCACCCGGGTCAGAGGGCACAAGAAGCCGGTGAAAGAAACGGATTATTTTCCATCCCGGGTGGTCGTAGCTGCCTGCTTTCAGCCATCCCCCACCCAGTGAGCTGGGTTGACCTCAGCGGCGGCGGCAGCTAATCAGGGGTGAACACTTGGGAACCAGGCCACTAAAGCAGGAGGGGGCAGCCCCCCCGAAAGGAGCCCTAGCAGTACAATGGTGAAGCGCTGGGCTTCCAACTCAAGCCCCTTTCTTCCCCCCCTCAACCGCCGGGGTAAAAGACGTGGGCTCTGTCTGTACAGGTCAGTGCCCAAGAGTCCCTCCAGGCAAGTGCTTCTCTTCCTCTCACCCATGTGCTTACTATAACCAACGCTCTATTTGACACTGTGCGGGTGCGATATGTAGGTAGTGCACCTGGTGAAACAGCGCTTCTCTGTTCGACGACGAACCACCAAGTCAGCGGTTCAAAACCACCAGCTGCACTGTGGGCAAAAGGCGGGGCCTCCCTAGGCCCACAAACAGTCTCAGTCTTGGAAGCCCACAGGGGAAGTTCTACCCTGGCTAGAGGGTCTAGGAGATCATTATCAACTTGGTGTCACTGATATATTTTTAATGTGTGTGTTTACAAATGCCAAACTCACTGCCATGAGTTGCCCCTGACTCAAACCACCCGTGAGTTTCCGTGGCTGTGACTCTCTAAATTTAAACAGGGGGCCAGTTCACTGGTCCTCAGGCCGCTGGAGGGCCGGGCTATCGTTAAAAAAGCAACAAAACCTATAGATAGAAAGTTTAACAAAAGTCACTAGTAAATATGGAAAGGGAAAAAAACCTGAAATACATGAGATGTCCACTTATACAAGTAAAAAGCTTATAGTTCTCTAATGCCAGTGATTCCATCTTTATTCATTCCATTTTTGATCATTTACGACTGTCCTTGATGCATATTTTGTACATTTTATATTTTCATTAGTTTGGATGTTTGTAACTTTTTTTACTCATTTCAAGTCATTTCTTATCAGCCAGTAAAAGTCCTGAGATCAGTAGGGATTGCAATTCAATGTAAAGAAAATCAAAATACAACTGGACTAATCAACATAATGTCAAACACAAATCAAACTAACAAACAAACACTATGAACAAATTGACTACAGGGCCCGGGATGTGTCAACTGCTAAGCAGGACAATAGGGGCGGCAAAAACACCAGTGGACTAGATAAATGTCCTCGGGGGCCCCAAGGGGCCCGCGGGCCATAGTTTGAGGACTCCTGCTCTAAGGGAATAAAGAGTCCTGGAATTGCTGATCTTGCCTGTGGTCAGCAGCTCAACACATCACCGACTTCATGACTAAGGCTCTGTTCCCTATGCATATGCTTATGTAAATATGAAGGACCAACACCATTGAGCATGGACTGTAGAAACTGTGTCAGTGAATAGGCTGGTCTGTTTTCCCCACAATTAAAAAGACAAGGAGAGGGAAATGTTTAGGCCCCTGCTCTTCTGGACAGGACATATCCGGAAACAATCACTCCCTAAATGGGTTTATCAATAAGCTTTACAACCAACTACCACTCAATAAACCAAACTGAACTCACCGATAACAGATGCCATTGACTGAGAGCTTAAGTGACCCCCTCTCCAGGGCCTCACATGGAAAAATCAAAGCCTCTGAATGGAAAGCTCTGTTTAACGAGAAAAATGCCTGGCCCCAGAGGGGCACGTGTGAACCCCAGAACAGTAGGGGCGTCTCGCTCGAGCTTCAAGCACACAAGTCAGGAAGGAAAAAGGAGGTGGCAGGGGAGTGAGGGGGAAGGGCCAGGTTGACACCACACAATGACAAAAGAGCATCTTTACAATGATCTGAGTCAAAGTTGAGTCTCCCTGATTCTTCCTGAAACACAGGAGGCGAACTAGGGAATCCTATTCATTCCTCCCATCCCCTTCCCCATCCCCGAAAATCATGGGGAGGAAGTCTCCCCTGCTTCGTTATCGGTGGCTCATGGACACGACAGCTCTCTGCCATGTCGCAGAGATGCTTGTTTGAGCAGAGGGCTGACCTCACTGCTGTTGGTGCTGAGCTTTTATTCTCAGCCGGCAGAGGGAAAATGGCCTGACAAGTGAGGCGGAGGACACACCAGGGGCACCATGGCCAGCCCTGGGGACCAGGGAGGAAAGAGTTGATCCTTCTAGAAACTTCTACCTCCACATTCTGAGTGCAAGGCACCCCACCCTGGCCCCGCCACACCTCACAAGTTTCTTGGCTCACAACAGGGGGGCTCTGGGCAGCAAGAACTTATTTCCATGGCTTTCTTTTCGGAACCTGAAGCCCAATTGGTTACCTAAGCCCGGGAAAGAACTGGAGAGAGAGTTGTTGGAACTCGCCTAGAAAGGGGGAAAGAGGGGGTTTTCCTTTGGGATTCTGCACTCACGTGATTGGGGCTCTCTGACAGCTGCTTCTTGATGAGCTGAACCACTTGCTTGAAGGTTGGCCGTTTGAGGGGGTCAGCATCCCAGCAAGTCTTCATGATGTCATACCTGGGGAACCAGGGTGAGTGACATCACTCCCTTAAGCCCCGCCCCCTGCCCCGACACAAGCATTTGGACAGTAAAACCAGGGCTATGCTGCTGAACGTACAGGAGGATATACATATAAACAGGGAAAAAAAAGTCCAGGTCCGTATCGAACCAGCTCAATTCAATAATGATCCAGCACAGACAGGTAATGTGCACAGCCGCTAAGAGGGCGGTGGGAGGTTCAAGTCCATGCAGAGATGCCTCAAAAGAAAGGGCCTGTGATCTAGTTCCTCAAAGAGA
Organism: Nesogale talazaci; assembly: GCA_004026705.1. Taxonomy (NCBI): domain Eukaryota; kingdom Metazoa; phylum Chordata; class Mammalia; order Afrosoricida; family Tenrecidae; genus Nesogale; species Nesogale talazaci. The sequence goes on along the minus strand of PVJH01003734.1, from coordinate 52,217 downwards.
AAACGGGTCCCTGGGATCCCTCGGGAGCACAGTTCTCCTCTGACACACAGGAGGTGACCAGGAGTCCGAATCGACTGCACAGCAAGCGGTTTGCTCACAATCAAAACCCCAAACTCACTGCCAGAGAGGGTTCCAACTCGGAGAGACCCTAAGGGGCAGGGCGAAACTGCCCCTGTGGGTTTCTGAAGCTGCTAGCTTTTTATGGGAACGGAAAGCCTCACCGTTCTCTCGAGGAACAGCTGGTGGCTTTGAACTGCTGCCCTTGTGGTTTAGCAGCCCAACTCCTAACCCCCTGTGCCAGCAGAGCTCAACACCGGTGACGATACCGAAGAGGTGAGAGGTCCCTGATGCCAGCTCTGTTCGCCGTGGCCAGAGCTCATGAACAGAAGCTCGAGAAAGGACATGAGACCAGGGTGAGCCAGAGAGTGGAAGCAGCCGATATTTCAAGCAGTGCTAAGGACCCAAACCCTCCACACCTGGCATTGCGGCTTCAAACGGGAATAGAAAAGGGGAAATGCTCTCTTCAGAGAGAGGTCCTCGGCCCTTACATTTCGGCAGGTGCGTGCTCGGGGCTGAACATCCGGAAGCCCTCCTTGATCATCTTGTAGAACTTGGAATCGACTGGCATCCCAGGGTAGGGGCTGCTTCCTGGGGTAAACAGAGCACGCGGCGTCAGTGGGAGCCACAAGCAAACAAGCCAGGCGCTGCGCAAATCGGGCATCGGAGGAGCCTCGGCGCCTATCCGTCTTACCTAAAGAGAACAGCTCCCAGAGGAAAATCCCGTAGGACCAGACGTCGCTCTCAAATGTGTACACGCAGTTGAAAATGCTTTCCGGGGCCATCCACTTCACCGGGAGGCGAGCCTGAAAGGCAACGGGAGAGTTTCAGCGGGCTGCGTGGGGGGGGGGGAGAGGGGCTCCTGCTGAGACACGGGAGTCGGGGGCTGCTCAACACGATCTGGGAACGCTTAGGTCCTCAACGAATCCCAATGACTAACCAGGAAGGAACCCAGGACCGCCGCTTCAACAGTGGGGCCATTCAGTCGGCAGACACGCACGTCACACACGGACAAACAAGGGCCGTCACCCGGTGACTGACACTGGCTTTGAGTCACGCAGAGGTGAGCCAGGTGACACCGCACGTCAAGTTTCCCCTTTGTCTGAGTAACAGACACCTGGCCGCCCAAACACTGTGCAGGAGACACTTCCTAGTCTCTGCGGTCGTGCGCCTCAGTCTGGGTCACTCTGGGTCACTCGATGATAAGGGAAGGCGTGGCAGATTGAAGAAAACCTTCTGAAACGATAGCTGACATAGGCCTCCTGCTTCCTTATCCTCTATCCCTGCCTTTGAGCATGGCATATTGCACCAGGGAGATGACTGACGGTGGTTCCCAGGAGCCCTTGGGAAGATGGGGGTGATAGCCAGGGACCCCTGGGAAGAAGGAGGAAGGAGAAAGGAGGAGGTCTTTGAGAACTTCGCCTGAGGCTGCTGTCCTTCAACTTCTTCCACTTTCACCTTGGAGTTTCTGCCCTGAGTGAGGAGTTCCCGGGTAAAACAAGTGGCTGGCTGGCTCAGCTGCTAATAACGAGACCGGAGGTACAAATCCACATGGCATTTCCTTGAAGAAAGGCTTGTCGGCTGTGTCCAGAAAAGAGTCCCTGGAACCCTGCTCCTCAGACACCCGGGGGGCTGCGGGAGCCAGAGAGACCCCATGGCAACAGGTGTGGTGTAGTCCCATGCAAAGCAATGACTTTCTTACTCCGATATTGGAGAGGGCGCCTCCCTGGAAGTAGCTCTCCTGGTATTGGAGCTGATCTCTGCACCGGCCTCCTCACTGATCTCTGCAGAGGCAAATCCTCTCACAGGCAGGAGCTCCTTATTCTCTAGCAAGTGAGTGCTTCGCGCTGGTGAGGGGCAGCGCCATTTAAATGCAGCTCACACATCCGAACTCTTCCACCGACGCAGAGCTAAACTTTCCCCGACAAGCCCTCTTACGGGTCATCGGGATTCCTCGACCCTCTTGCACCCTAAAAAGATACCATCTCTTAATCCATCCCTTAGTTATTTTGAGCTGGAACACTGTGTACACTTCCCCCTCCCCCTTTCTGAATAGCGAGCGTCGTAGATCGAACAAGCTATCCGCTTCGGTGGTTGAGAGGTGAGGTTTTCTACTCCCTTACAGAGTTTCTGTCCCAGAAACCCACGGGGGCAGTTCGACTCTGCTGGCGGCGGCGTGGGTAGGAAATGACTCCTGGCAGTGAGCTTGGTTTTGAAATGACGGTGGCGTCCAGAGCAGGGTGACTGCAAAGCACTAGCCTTGTCACATTACAATTTAAATTGGTACTATTTTGAAAGCTGCATTGCAGCCCATCTCAGACTTTCTCCTCCTGTAAAGAAGAGGGTAGGACTGCCCCTGTGAGTGTCAGAAACGGTCACAGCGAGTCTCACCTTCTCGTGGGGGCTCACTCACCCCTGGTGAATTCTAACAAAGCTCCCTAAGCCATTACAAGCCAATCGGAAGTCGGGGTGCCAACTGCTGCCGTGATGTATTTAAATTTCAAATAACACATTTATTTTTTTCATGGGATTTGAGGGTTTTTTTGTATGCATTTCCACATATGAAATTCCAGGGAAGGTCAATCTTGAGCCGCATTCCACCTTCCAGAGGAAACAGAAATGGCTCTGGAAAGAAGATAGCTGAGAATATAAAATTCATGAATATCGACAGATGGGTACTCAGACTCATGGGCTTGTTTTTAGGTGGTCCATCTAGTCAGTTCTGATTTATAGCCATTCGGAACCAATGAACATGAGGCTTCCTCCTCCCCTGAAGATGTGCGGTCTCAGAACCCACCCCCACCCCCCCACCCAGGCTAGTTCTACTGTCTGCCTTGTGGTGTCATGATGAGCCAGAATCAGCTTCGATGGCAGCGCGTTTCTTAGAGGACGGGGTGGAGTCGAACTGCCCCACAGGGTTTCCGACACTGTCATCTTTACAGGAGACTGGGAGGTCTTCTCTCCCAGGGTCGCAGGTGGGTTCAAACCCCTGACCTTTCAGTTCCCCTGATGACTACTAATGACTGCTAATGACTGCTGCTCTGGAAAGGACGAGCTCTGGTTTCAGCCTTTGCTGGCCTGGTGCCCTCATACCAAGGCAGTGGGGCTGGGGCTGGAATCATCCCTGTAGACTGTGCCTTCCTTCCTCCAACTTTTACGAGAAGACTCAGCATTCGGGCCCAGCGATTGCTCTGAGAAGACGGTGACCACTGGCAGGGAAGGAAAGCTCTCTGTGTCCCCCAGGAGCTTCTGGAACATCAGCTCCCGCGATGGTTTCTGGGCGTTCTCGCCTCCTCGGTGCCTGGTCTTTTCCGCAGGGCACGTCACGCGCAGGGAAGAAGGCACTCGCTGTGACCTTCAAGTCTGCGGTTGTGACGCTGGAGCAAACGGGAGTCCGCGGCTGTTGCCGGGCCCGCGTGAAAATGCAGGCTATTTCTGTTCCCTTCACATGCCCCGTCATTACACAATTAGAACGAGGGGTTCTATTACTGGGCTGTTAGTGACAGCAGTGCGCCGCGCACCAGGCACACTTGACGCTTGATTTAACCGCAGCTCCATCGCTGCCGTCACCAGGCGGGAGGCGGAGGAGAGGAGCCAGTCGGGGTGAGCGTTGCAAAAATGAAACATACAACTTTCCTCTAGTTCTTCAATGCTTCCTCCCCCTACTGTCACGATCCCAATGCTACCTTACAAATCTAGACCAGAGGATACACACTGCGACAGATCAGAGCTGGACACACAGGGAATCCAGGACAGATAGACTCCTCAGGACCAATAATGAAAGGAGTGATACCAGGAGGGGAAAGGGAAGGGGAAGGTGAGGGGAGAAAGGGGAAAACCAATCACAATGATGTACATATAACCCCCTCCCAGGGGAACAGACAACAGAAAAGTGGGTGAAGGGAGAGACATCGGACAGTGTAAGATATGAAAAAATAATAATTTATAAATGATCAAGAGTTCATGGGAGAGCATGTGGGGGGGGGGGAAGGAGGAGCTGATATCAAGGGCTCAAGTAGAAAGTGTTTTGAGAAGGATGATGGCAACAATTGTGCTTGCTGTATGGATTGTGATGAGTTGTACGAGCCCCCAATGAAATGATTTTTTTAAAAAATGAATATGAGAGGAAACCAGTCAGTCAGCAGCTGGCCACCGAGGAAAACTCCTCCCCGCCGGCGGGGCCCGGCACTTACGTTGCCTTTGACCACGTAATTAGAGTCGTTCTTGATGTCTCTGGCCAGACCGAAATCACAGATTTTCGTGATGCGTCCGTGCGTGAGGAGGATGTTTCTGGCCGCCAGGTCTCGGTGAATGCACTGTTCGGTAGGGGAAGAGCAGAGGACAGAACAGCATGGCATTCACTTTTAACGTGCGACAGAGGGCACGAGGACACACACACACACACACACACACACACACACAAACAGGCACAGGTTCCGTGGGACACTGGAGTGTGGCTGACATTACAGAAACCCACAGCTTTGGTTTGTCGGGTTCAACTCCTCCAGGTCTCCCACCGTCACAGCGATGCCCACCTGGAACAGCTCAGCCCAATGCCTTGTGACTGGGTCCACTTTAAAAATCAATTCCCAGGAAATGCCTCTCCCCTCCCCCCGCCCCCCCAGTCCCTTCCACTCTGTTATCCACAGGGAAGGAGATACACTCCGTCTGCATTGGCAGCTCTTTGTCTGTCCTTTCATGGAGCTGCTCACACGTCACACACGTCCCCAGTATGTCCATCCACCGTGGACACAGGGACAGGGCCCCTGCTCTCAGCCTCCCTATATTCCCTCTGTAGTTGGATAATTGGTTGGAAATGTCACCAGGGATGCGATGGGTGGACTCCATAGGCACATCCTATCCCATACATCCATACATGGGAGTCCTAGGGAACTCCTCTCTGCCCTCCAGAACCCAATTCTGTCACTTCGCCATGTCCACCGTCTTCCCAAATAGGGGGTGGTCTCTCTGAGCCCCCCCCCCACCCCTCCGCCCATACTGCCTAAACCACATGCATCATCTTTGGGTCAAAAACAAAAATCCTTCCTCAAGGTCTGCTTCATCCCCACACAGCAACTACGTAAGGGCCCATGTCCCCACACACACCTCCTGTAATTGATAACGATGATGACTTCTGTTTTCCGCAGATCTAGCTTATGGTTTCAAATGGAGGCATTGCATATTATATATATACATACATATATGTGTGTAAGTGTGTGTGTGTGTGTGTGTGTGTGTGTGTGTGTGTATGAACTTGAAGAAACTAGATTTCCTCTGCTGCCGGCTACCACACTTCAGCATGACCCTCTGCATTCTCACCGTGGCTCTGAAATGCGACCGTGGGGCGGGCGAGGTGCCCCCACTTACGTTCTTCGAGGCGAGAAAGGCCATGCCCTTGGCCACCTGGTAGGAAAAGCTCAGCAAGTCTTCCAGGTCCAGAGCCAGTTCGTCATCCTCCATGGTGGCGGGTGTCACCTCGTGTTCTATGTACGAGCCTGCCGGCAAGGAGAAGGGTCTTAAACGCCCGCCCGAACACACGGCCACCAAGTCCATGCCAGCGCGCGCTGGGGACCCTATAGAGAATGTCTGGGCCGGAACACCTCTTTTAGGGTGTGACAGCCTCGTCTTCCTCCCACGGAGTAGCTTCGTGGACTTGAATGGCCCACTTTGTGGCTGTGTTAACCTCATGGCACTACCAAGGCTCCTTTAAAAGGTCAAGATGGGGCAAATAGAGACCGAGACAAAAACAACACCAAAGGTGGGCAATGAGCCATCTCATGGGAATCAACCCAAGGTTGGGCAAATGGTGGGGTTAGGACCCAAAGTTCAGAGGCACAGTTCTGGTTCGGGTTCCCAAATCCTCGGGAGATCGGGCGTCGTTTCCAAGGAAAACCCAAATGCCAGATCTGTAGCACCAGGGTACAGAAGCACAGGTTATGACCCCCAACACCTCCTGGGCTGCCCTTCTTGGTCCTTGACCTTGAGATGGGCTCCATGGTAAAGGAGGGCAATCTGGAGAATGAGTTTTCCGTTTATGGAACAAAAAACCAAGCCCCAAACCAAGTTGGGTTCATTCCCACCCGCGGAGGCTCCAGGGGGCACAGAAAGGATCTTCTCTGCGGGGTTTTCTTGGCTGTGGTCTGTGGAAAGCAGATCACCAGGCCTTCTTTCTGCAGGACCCCGGAGAGGGTTTGGACTGCCGTCTTGGTTAGGCCCCGAGGGCGAACCATTTGCCCCGTCCGCCTCTTTGGCTTTGTGGAAAACAGAGCCACTCGCTGCCTACACGTTGACTTTGACTCACGGCAGCTCGAAAGGGTCAGAGGTGGATTGCCAAGACTGTAGCTGTGGGAGTAGACAATTGGGTCAGACTCCCATGGAGCTGCTGGTAATCCAAACTGCTGGCCTTACAGTCAGAAACCCATGGTGTAAGCCAACGTGCCACCGGTACGCACCTATCCGCGCAGATCTCCTCTTTTCTGATTTGGTGGGGACGACGTAAGAGACCCCAGGCTTCATGTCCATGTACTCGTTAGTGCTGTCACTGCTGGGAGAGAAGAAACGTATCCGCCTAGTCACGACTCCCTCCCACCATGGACAATGGGGTAGGGAGAGGCCCCAGCAGGCAGGGGGAATCCCCAAACCCAGCCCCTCCTTCTTCTAAAACATCATCGTGGGCTGATTTAATTGGAAGTAAGTGTGCCAAGGGTCCATGGAGAGCTTGAGAGTATGGTTTCTAAGAAGAAGAAGAGCCTTTAATATCTGTGAGCATCCACTATCAGGAGTTAGCTCTCTGTGACCTCATTCGTTGATGCTCAGAAACAGAGGGGGCCGGGAGCCAGAAGCAGCCCAGGTCTCCACACTACGGGTCTGAGAGGAGCAAGAAAGTCAGACACGCAATGGAATCTGCGTTCACCCCAGAGGCAAGACTGATGCGAAGGTTTCCTTCCGAAATGAGCCCGGCTAACTTGCAGCGACTGACAGGAAGAGGGGTTTTAAAAAACCAAGTTTGGTTCAGATAAACACCAATAATTTGGACGATTTCTGAACCATCTGGACCTCTTGAATCTGCAACATTTGCCTGGAGACTCTTCAAGATTTCTAGTACTTCCTGCTTCTGATTAGCATAGAAACACCATGACAACAATCTCCTTTAGAGCAGGCTGTGGTGCCATCCCATATGGGATCCCAAAGCACAGAGAACACCACATGATTGGAACCATTTGAGCCATTATTTCAAAGACTTCCTATAGATAGACAGAGAGGTGCCAAAGTTACAGGAACAAAAATGACTAGGTGGTTCATGTCTTCCTACAAAGACTATGTGCTTTGGAGGAACAGACTCAAGGTGGCTTGACTTCTATCTACCACAACTGGAAATTAATCAAGTGTAAGGAACTGATATAAAAATTTAAAAGCTTCCCCAGGGGATTTTATACTTCAGCCAGAGTTACTGAAAATAGCTTCAGCAGTCAGAGTGGCATATAGCACTGACAAAAATACAACTTTCTTCTAGTCTTTAATGCTACCCCTCCCCTCCCCATCATGACCTCAATTCTACCTTACAAATCTGGCTAGACTAGAGCATGTACGCTGATATAGATAAGAGCTCGCAACATGGGGGATCCAGGAGAGATGCTCTCCTCAGGACCAATATGAGAATAGAGATACCAGGAGGGAAAGGGCAAGATGGGGGGAGAAAAGGGGAAACGATCACAACGATTGATATATAACCCCATCCAAGAGAGATGGACAATAGAAAAGTGAGTGCAGGGAGACAGTGGTCAATATAAGTCATGGGGGGGCGGGAACTTTTTAAAAAATAAATTAGCAAAGATTTATGAGGGAAGATAGAAGAGGGTGGAAAGGAAGAGCTGATGTTAAGGGCTCAAGGAGAAAGCAAAGGTTTTGAAAATGATGGTACCAACATATGTACAGATGTGCTTGACACAATGGATGGATGGTGTTAAGAGGTGTAAGAGCCCCCAATAAAAGATTTTTTAAAAATACAGCTCTGTGGCATACCACCCTTGATTTCCATATAATAAACTATTTTTTGAGGCAGAAAGAAAGATAGAAAAGTGGCTTGAAAAAAAGGATTCTTGTTTGGGGTTTTTCAGGTAGTCTCGGTGACTTTCCGAGCAAGCAGAACGCACCCATAGCATTCCTGCCAAGGCAATGATCCTTACAGGAGGGCTCTCCACACCTTTCTCTGGGGTGGAGGAAAGCACTCTCAGGGTTCCTAAAAAGTGCCCCGTTGGTGCCATGGCGTCAGTTGCCAGTGACAGGGGAGAGCAGCTGGCTCACCGGGGTCTTTTCTCTGCAGCTACTGACGTTTGGGTTAGCAGCCGAGCACCAAACCCATCAGTATACTCTCAGGGGTTCCCAGGGAAGCTGCTTAGCCAGCCATCGTCCCGTTCTCCTGGATGGCGAGGTGGTTAAGAGCTTGGGGGGCCAAGGTCCCACTCTCTCCAAACACAAGGGACAGAATGACTGACGAAGAGTGGAGGGCTCTCTGTTTCCGAACTGCAGGCCTAGAATGACTCCGAGTGACCCCACAGGGTCGCGTAGAACTGCCCTTTGAAGTGGCTGAGGTTGGAAATCTTTATGGAAGCAGCGGCTGGTGGGTGCAAACCGCTGACCCTGCAGTCCCCTGCCCACCCAGAACCCACGGAGCCACGAGGGCTTCTTAAGCAGGCAAGGAGGACGGAAGAGTCGCGATCTCTGTGAGACTGGCTTTAACCTGGGAAGTCGTTGTAGAGCAGCCGCTTTCCCCAGCCTGTAGGAGAGAAGAACGGGCCAGGTTTACCAGAGAGCGCTGTTCTGGTCATAAGTCAAATGAATTCTCCTTGAAAGAGCTCGATGCTCTTTATGTATCATGCAGTTTCAGAATGCTATCGATGATAGGAGAGAGGGTGCTTTTTTTATTTGTTTTTAATGTGGTAAGTAGTGATGTCTTTTTATAGCAATGATGAGTGGAAAAGGGGGGAGGGGGGAGGGCAGCCTATAGAAATAATTCAGAGGTAGATGGAGAGAAACCTCCGTGCGGAGGTATTTTCAGACAGAGCTCTCTGCCGTCATGCTAGAGTCTTTAAAGGAATTTACTGTGACGGGTTGACAGGCTTTAGCATTTCCCCATAAACAGCGCCTCACTGTAAAGAGACATTCGGTGCTAAGCTCCTCCGCCTAAAATGGAATGACACACAAGAACAGCTCTGTGACAAGAGACGCGGGGAAGGGACTCAGTCAGTGGAACAGAACCACAGCTTAGGGTGACGAACAAACAAACGATGCCTTTTAAAAGAATCATCCCCCCTCCCCCCCTCCCCCTCTGGCAAAATGGTAAGCTTAAGATGATCCTTGAATCTTGAAAAACGCCACTCGATCATTCCGAGCCGGCTAATTCCAGATAAGTGAGTTAATAATTTTGATGTCACACCTCCCAGTATCTCACGGCTCATTAAAAAACAACAACCAAAAAAACCAAGAATCGGCCTTGATTGCAAACCCTTCTTGACCCCTGGCCTGCCTGCCGGCGGCTCGCCCCATATGATAACCGGCCTCACCACAAGGCAGGGTCCTTGGACTGCAGCAGGTTCTTGTATAGCGCTGCTTCCGCCTGATCCTCCTGCTTGGCACAAATAAAGGAGTCCCGTTTCCGTCTCAAAAAATTCAAGAGATCGCCATAGCAACAGTATTCTGTAATGACCAGGGTGGGCCCTGTGAGCACAAAGAACAAGGTTAGCGGAGGGTGAAAGGTATGGATCAGTTCACAGCCTCCCCCGAACAACACTCAAGGGTGCTCCCGGTCATTCCAAGTCAGCCTCCCCTGGATAGGTTATGATCCTGTCTAGGCACACAGCTTACCTAAAGGCAGCCTGAGTATGTGCAGGGACACGCCTGCCACCCAGGTCTGCAGGGGATGTGAGGCTTGGGCTAGGGGGACCTGGTGGGGCAGGTGTTGATGGCCACTTTTTCAGACAGGAGTCACGCTGGCACACGACCCTGGACTGTGACTGAGCTTCCCATGAGACTCCTGTGAGTCCCTTCTGTTTGGAGTGGTAGGAGATGGGGAGTGCCCCACCCCCTTGCTGCAAGGTTATTATGGAAACGGCAGAGAGCACAAACTGCGGCATAATGGGGAAACCAGCCACACGGAACAGCCAGAGGAGATGGGACTGGAAATTAGGTGGAAGCCTGAAATGACAAGGCATCACCTGTGTGCTTCCTTCCACCCAGCCACCTTCTTGTTAGGAGACGCCGGAAGCACCAGGTTGGACGCCGGGTAATAGACAGCCAATTAACTGAGGTACCAATGACTCACGGACAATTCACGGTGCGGTTAAGCAACCCTTATGGGGCTGTTTTAAGGGATGGCATCAAGCTGTCAGCTCGCCCTGTGCCCCTTCTCCAGAACTCCAGCAACAGCCTGCTTTACGCATCTCTCTCTGTTCTGCAAACACCGCATAGGCTTGCTGGAAGGGCCTGCTACTGCTGTCAGAATTGAAAGCCAGCGCTATGGAAGCGAACGGTGTGCTTCGCGGGGTGCCTACTGGGGCCCCAAGTCCTACGGGGGCATGCAGATGAACGGCAACCCGATGACACAGCCGGATCCGGGATAACAGAAAGTTTGCAGGATGAAAAGAAGAGCTGCCCAGCTCAGTTGAAGTTCCAGAGATCAGTGTGATCCTGGTGACAGGCGGACAGTAACCAGTGTTATGTCCTGGGGAGGGGGCGGGGAGGACCCATCTCCCATGATTGAACTAATCGCTCATTCTGAACCAGAATGAAATGAAGCAGGACCCCGCACGGCCCACTGGCCAGTGGAGGCTCTTATGGAGTCCACCTGGGAGAAGAACTGCTGCCGGGTCTTCACGGCTGCGATCCTTACAGAAGCCGGGGCCAAGCCCCACATACAAACAATCCGTAAAAACGACCGAGTAAAAGCAAATGCACATGTACACACACACACACACACACACACACACACACACACACACACCTCTGCCATCAAGCGGACTCCGAATCCTGGTGACCCCCCCCCATCTAGGGTTTCCAAGGCAGAAAGTCTTTACAGGAGCATACAGCCTCATCTTCCTCCTCAGAGAAGCTGATGGGTTTGAACCGCTGACCCCGCAGTTACAACAGCCAAATCTTTCCTGGACAGCCCCACCATAGCAACCAGTCTCTTCAACCCACTGCCATGAAGTCCACTTTGACTCACAGAGACCCGAGAGCACAGGGTTGAATGGCTTCTGGGGGTTTCTGAGACTGTCACTTTTTAGAGGAGGAGGAGAAAGTCTCATCTTCATTCTGCGGAGCATCTGGTGGTTTCAAACTGCTGGCCTTGCACTTAGAGGCCCACAGAGTGTAACTCACTATGCCACCAGGCACCGCTGCTAAAAATTAAAACAAAACAAAACAAAACCCCTACCTCGCAAGACAGCAGGTTAGCTAGGTAAAAATCATGCTGGGTCTTTTTAATCCATGATGGAATGTAACGTCTTAAACTAGTGCCCCTCTTCCCCCCCCTCCCCCACCCCCATGATAAGAGGTCATTTAGTGGGGTTTTACCTCCAATGGTGCATGCTCCAAGAAGATTCACAATATTCATGTGGTTCCCAAGGTAACTCAGGACTTTGAGTTCAGACATGAGGGCTTCTCGTTCAGTCAGGTGGGCACTTGCTAAAATGAGAAACATCTTATTTTAGCCAACCAACAAACCCCCAAATGATAGAGCACACGACCGCTGAGGTGGGATGCTCTCCCTGCAGGAACTTACGCTTGAGCATTTTCACCGCCACGGTCATGGCCGCGTCCGATTTAATTAAGCCGTACGCAGTGGCCTCCACGACTTTCCCAAAGGCTCCAGCACCCAAGGTTTTCCCTTCAACAAGGAAGACAGTGAGGTAAGACGGCCAGGCGGGGATGACACTGAGAACCATTGTGTCCCTCCACGGGAACAAAGGCAACTCTGTTCTCACGCGGGGCCCCTGACGTGGCCTCTGTGCCAAACGCTGCCAGAGGCCGTGAGGTCGCACAGAGAACACTTCCTATTTAAGGTGAAATCCAACCAAGGAAACAAGTTAGGTCCCCCTTGGCCATTGTTAAGAGTTATGGGGGCACAGAAAGGTTACACGGAAATTCCCAGCTGCATACTGACCAAAACTCAGCCTGTTTCTGGGAAACTCCCATTTGTGATCATAAGGAAGTTGAGTTGGGTCAATGTAAACATAGTTGTTGCCATTTATCTCCTCAACCACCTTCCACTGCACTTCGTACATGGGCTTCTGGGGAGAGAGAAAGGGAGAGGTGTCTATTACAGTTGGGTGTCATTGTCCCAGGTGTGACAGCACTCCGTGGAGGAGGGAAGGCACTAGACGGTTACCTGCAAATATTTGTAGGTGAGGACCATAACGATGACACACATCAGACCGGCTGCGATCACAAAACCAATCAGCAGAGGCGTGAACAGGGTATGGGACTGGATTTGTTCTACAATGAGAGAGAGGAGAGGTGCAATCACACACCATTAATAGGGTTGGATCTCCCCAAGCACCACTGGCCCCCAAACTCACCCAGCATCCAACCACTTAGGCCCATGGTGTGATGCAAAGCTGTGAGGGTCTCAGATTCCAGTCTTGATTAGTATCTTACTCATGTTAGTCAAGCAAATCTTGTAAAGCAATGCATCCCAAAGTGGGCCGTCCACCCCATGGGGCTGTGCTGGCCTGACCCATAGGGGCTGCCAAAGCAGATGCCTATACTTTATCCTGGATGGTGGGTTCTATCACAAAAAGTTCCCATTGCTGTGTGTGTACGAGTCATTTCATTTTTTTGCCTCCTGAAACGAGGGAGGCAGGCCAAAGAAACTTGGGAGCTAAGGCGCCAGCATTGCTTTAAGCCAGACGTGGGATGTCGTTAGCACTACGATAGCTGCAGTCCACTCTCCGATTCAAAAACAAAACACAATAAAACATTGGAGAGTGAGAATTACGTACTTGAACCTAGTGTCTGATTTGGACCCCTTTCAGAAACTCCCTTTGTGCGCACTGTCTTCTTCTTCAAGCTTTCCTTCCTTTCCCACCTTTCTACACGGAGCAAAAATGGCACTGGCAACTAGGAGTGGGGGGCTATAAGGATTCTTTCTCCTTGCCCTGTCTGAATAAAGAAACAGCGGTGTGGAACAATGGAAGATGTTCCCCTCATTACTCAAACACTGAAGGCGCACCGCTTTTGGCCAGCGCAAGAGAAGAACAACAAAAAAGGACCCTAAAACTTGACTTGCCTGGTTTCTTTGTCCTCTGGTGCGACACCAATTCATCAATTCTTCCATGAGGACCGTGTACCGTACATGAAAAGGAGTTACTCACTCCCGAGTCAAACTTTAGAGATTTTAAAAGCAATGTCTGGTGGGCATGACTTCATCAAAGGTTTTTTGATACTGTGTGTGTGTGTGTGTGTGTGTGTGTGTTAAAAACCATTCATTTTCCAAAACTGAAATGGTATGGCGAGTCCAAATGTTAAATCCTCCTTCTAATTTTATTTGGGCATCCTCTATTCCCTTGCCTCCTTTCCATACTGCTTTTAATAGAGTCAAACTATCCCTCACTGCTATCAAGTGAAGACGGACGCATAGGGACCCGTTAGGACAGGGTAGAACTGCCCCTGTGGGTTTCCGAGACTGTGACATTGTATAGGAGTAGCAAGCCTCAAATCTACCCCTTCCTTGTCATAAAAGCCAGGGGACGAAATACATTCACACACACACACATACATGCAAACTCTATGCATTTAAGAGCATGGGTGAAATTGTGCTTGGGAAGGGAACACGGTTTAGTACCAAGCTCATGCAACATGGAACACAGGACGTCAGATGACCAACCATGCGGTGCAATGCAGGTTCTACCAGAGACGACATGGCCAGGGATGGAATGGGAGCAAAAGTCATGATGGATATGGTAGATAGAGCCTAACACACCCCCTCAAATTGGATTAAAAGGAAATATACCTTTGTTGTTACCTTTAATTGCAAAGTTAAAGCGGGCGGCGTTCTTGCCCGCTGGGTTGGAAGCCTTACACTCAAACGTGCCGTTGTGCTTGTACACGTTGTAGTCCATGGTGCTCTGCACCACCCGTCTTCCGAAGGGGGACTCGGAGGCGTTCAGCGTCTGCATCGCCAGCGGCATGATGGGAATGAGGCAGCTGCCGGGAGTGAAAAACAACCTCCACTCACTTCGGGAAAATAAATAAGGAAAGGAAACACCTTGGACGTGGCTGCTGTCCACCTGCTAGATTTAAAGTTCCTCTTAAGAACCACCATCCTCTTCTGGCCACAAGTGAGCACTTGTGTGGCACAAGCCAGAATCAATTCTCTGCCACTGAGCCTATGTAGGCACACAGTGAGCAGAGGGAGGGCTCCCTAGATGGCACAGCTGCAGGGAGCTGACAGATTCCCTCAGAGGAGGCTGGTGGGTTTGAACCGCCGACCCTGTGGCTAGCAGCTCAGGGCGCTATCGTAGAGAAAGGGAGCAGGAAGAGGAGGAGGAGAGGGCAGGGAGAGAAGAAGGAGAGGGAGAGAGAGAGAGAGAGAGAGAGAGAGAGAGAGAGAGAGAGAGAGAGCACCCATTTGGGGTTCAAGGCGGGTTTGAATACTGAGTCAAACATTTCCTCTGATGACTTCAGTGCTCTGAGCCTTGTTCTCAGAGCTGTACAAGCAGGGTGGTAATCCTTACCTGGGAAGGACTCCCTGTCTTTATTCATCCCAACGCCACTGGGCACCCAGTTGTCAAACACAAAACCCACTGCCACTAAGTCGATTCCAACTGAAGAGCAATCCCAGTGGACAGAGCCAGGCAGCACTGATAGGTTTCCGAGACTGTGTGTTCCTGGGAACAGAAAGTCTCCTCTCTCTCCCTTGGAGCGGACAGCTGGGTCCAGCTGTGGACCGTTGGGTTGGCAGCCCAACCTGCAATCCCCTCTGCCACCAGGACTCCTAAGCAGACCCTTACTCACGACTGTACACTGCCCTTGAATCCGTTCTAACTCATAGCAACCCAAGGGGAAGGAGTTACACTGCCCCGGGGGTTTCCCAGATTGTAACTCTCTATGGGAGTAGACAGCCCTCTCTCTCTCCTGCAGAGTGGCTAGAGGTTTCGAACGGCCCAGCACGTAACCCAGCCCGCCACCTCCACAAGCACATGCTGATGGAGGAATTGCAACAAGGGCGGTTTGCTTCTTCTGTGGGCGGATTTCCAGAGAACCTCGCTTCTATTCCCTGAAGAAAATGGTCTTTGGAAACTCCATCCTAAGCAACAGTCCTGGGGATGAAAAAGGCTGGCTGGATGCAGAGGGAAACTTCCATGATGAGCCGGCCTCTTCTGTTGGGATGTGAACCTGGGCTTTACGAGCCTGACCGTGAAAAACAGCCTTTGATGGTAAAACCACCGGAACGGACTCCATGTCTATCTTCAGGGAATGTGAAGGCCCGAGGGTGAATTGCTGGAGAGACAGGTGCCCAGGCCAGCAAACCTTTTCAAACACACGCCGCTTACAAATGTCATCCTCGTGCTGTAATTGCCTGGTCACTACATTTTGGTAACTTGGCAATTAACTTCGGAGGTAATATTTTCAGGATAACTACAACCACATTTCCCTCACACATTACCTCCTGTGTATAGCATGGAAATCTAATTACTCTGGCCCTGGAAAATTGCTTTATCTACCTGCAGGCTAGAAATTGCATGATAAATCCAGAAAGATAACCACCAGGAGAGCAAAGTCATTCAGTCATCATTTTTTTTCTCTCTCTCCCACCAAACGGAATGCATGTCGAGCAAGGAGAGCATAGCAATTATCCCCTCTGTAAAGCCACACGGATGGAAAATAACCCAAATAGAGTTGTAAAAAAAAAAAAATTGTTGTGTTGTAAGCAAGTCTGGGAAAACATTTGAAATGCAACTAAATTGCCTTCTGCATGTCGCAGAGTGCCGGAGAGAGCCCACTCACCTCGGCTCGGTTCCCGAGCAGAAAAACCACTCGATTGTGGGCTCTGGGAATCCAGCGGCCACACACTGCAGATTGCCATTCTCCAGCCTGTCAAAAGTCAGGATTTCTGGTTTTGCTGCAGGAAAGGAGAAACAGCCACATGTCAGATCGCTGAGACTGCACCCAGAGGCCTTCTGCTCTGGTCCTTAGAATCATTCTGAGGGAACACTCAGAGGGAAGAGACGGCGGCGCCGGGTAGGCACTAAGCGCGGCGAGGCAATGGTGAGAGTCGAGGTAGGGGCAGGCCTCAGCACTGGGGCTGCCCAGCGTGGCGAGGATTTCACACCCTGCTGCTCCTGGAGTCCAGTGGGCGCCGCCGGCAGTGTCTGCTACCCTGAGCCACAACAGAGAGTGTCTTCTAGTCTACTCTGGGATCCCAAGCTGCTCTCAGGGTTCTTGCTGCGACTTCACGTGCGAGGGAGCACCAGGTGGTCGCCTGGTCCTGAGGCATCTTCCTGGGCTTGGGTGCCTGCGACCACAGCTGCAGCCACCGTGCACGTTGCCAGTGACTCCAGCCAGCACCGTGCTGGGGGAAGACAGAGCCTGCTGGGATCCATGGGATTCTCACTGGCTAGCTCTAAGAAGTAGAGCATCCGTCCCATGTGTCTAAGTCTGTCTTCATTGGGAAGCTCTACTGAGACCAGGTCACCACTGGTGACACAGCTTCCAATATCACAGCCACCACCACCACCACATACAAACCAAACCCCACCACTATCAAGTCAATTCTGACTCTCGGTGACCACACAGTGCAGGGGAGAAATGCCCCTGGAGGTCCCGGGACCTGGGCAGAAAAGACCTCATTTTTTTCTCAAGGAACAGCTAGTGAATTTGAACCGCTGCCTTGGGGGCTAGCAGCCCCATGCGTAACCTCCATGTCTCCAGAAGCACGCAAGCTGCTACCATTGGGCAGCAGTGGTTCTGAAGATGGTCATCCCATGAGAAAGAACACCTGCCGTGGCAACTTCCCGTTACTGTCTCTGCCCTCAGGACTCCAGGCTGTTCTAGATGCCGGAATGGATAAAAATAGCAGTGACAGGAAAAGAGAAACCCCTCCCCCCCCCATTTCTTTCAGAGATTTTCCTTCTGGGTGCGATGGGAAAAAGAACTGGATTTTTTAAAATTAAAAGTCAGATATGAAAGGGGTTTCAGAACGCTCATGGGAAAATGGGATTTTAAAGCAATAAGCAAAAAAGATGGGACATTTCCATGAAATTTTTGAAGCTACCCCCCCCGGTACCCCTCCCCACCACCATGGACTTTAAGATTTACATTTTCACCTGCTAAATAGGGAGGGAAAACTCAAAGAGAAAACCAGCCCAAGAGTTTCCTTGGCACATGCATCTGAATTTGAGGACGATCGCCAAAGAGAGGGGCAGTATCTGCAGGAAGGCTCTAATTTATTATTTCTGCAAATAGAATAATCCACTGGTAATCAAGAGTGTCCTGTAAGCACTGTGACTTTTTTTCCCAATGATTTATTGGGGGCTCTTACAGCTCTTATAACATTCAATACATCATTTGTATCAAGCATATTTGTACACATGTTGCTCTGTGACTTTTTAAAAGTGATTTCTAACAGGAAAAGGAGACTGATTTAGGTTCAGTTTTTCGAGTGGAAATATGGTCCGAAGGGTTCTAATTCGGGGAGATTGCTGCCTGTTGGTGGATTGGCTGTGTGGTGGCGGCCTGTGTGCGGCTACGATGGTTCCAGTGCCCTCCGGCCAGCCGCGGGAGACTGGGTGCAGCATAGCTTCCTGGATGTGAGACTAGGAAGTAAAGTCTGGTGATCTGTTAAAACGGGGCTCGTAAAATTACAGTGGGTGACAGAGCCCTCTGTGGTGCAGGGCTGAAGAGGAACCCCTTGGGCTGAAAGGCACTCAGGAGAGACACAGCGCTGGGCACCTCATGGGCAGAAGCAGACTCACAGGCTGTAACAAGAGCCTCTGAGAAAGATAGGAGGTGGAAACACAGGGAATCCAGGACAGAGGACTGTCCCCTGCAGGACCAGTGCTGAGAGGGGCGATACTGGGAGGGTGGAGGGTAAGGTGGAGGAGAAAAGGGGAACCGATTACATGGATCTACATATAATCTCCTCCCTGCGTTCTGGACAACAGGCAAGTGGGTGATGTGGGAGACATGGGACAGTGTACACTAGGACAAAATGATAAAAATTTACAAATTATCGAGTGTTCATGGAGGAGGAGGGAGCGGGGAGGGAGGGGAAATCTGAGGAGCTAATACCAAGGGCTTAAGTAGATAGCAAATGTTTTGAGAGTGATGATGGCAACAAATGTACAAATGTGCTTGGCAGACAATGGATGGATGGATGGATTCTAATAAAAATTGTATGAACCACCAATAAAATGATTTTTAAAAAGACATTTGTCCTTTAAAAAAAAAGGAGTCAGCTACACTGTGGAATGACCCCACTTTGCTGCAGGGACAGAACCACCAGAGGCCCCGTTAGAGATGACCACAGTGGGATACGAACTTCAGCAATCCCCAGAGCTTCTGCAGAAGAGTCCCTGAACAGTCGCAGTATCCATCTCATCCCCCAGGGAAGATGGATAGAGCCGAGGGAGAACTAAGAAACACATCGCAGGATGAAACAATACATTCATTCAGGCATCATTCAAGATTCCCTAACACCGTCCCCCTCCACCTTTAAATAAACATTATTTCTTGAAGCCCCTTTTTTTAGACTCTCAGGAGTGGTCCAGGAAGCACAGGGCGTAAAAAGTTTGTACTTCCTGCTTCCAACTCTCGAGACCCCGGATGTGTTCCAGAGCAGGGTTGTTCCAGAGGGATTTCCTGGGAGGAGATTTTTATGGAACTAGATCAGAAGGTCTTTCTGCCACAGACTCCCAGGATGGATTTGAATCGCTAACCAGATTTTGGTTCAGCACAAACCATTTGTGCCACCCAGAAAGTCCGAAGGCGGTTCCTCCCCACCACATTGACCCCTGCTATTAACCCCTGGCATCGTGCAGTACGTGGAGTACAACTGACATACCAGGGTGGATGCAGTATTAAACAACAAAACTCGGTGGTTTGCATTGAGGCACACGAAATGCCTGTTGTCATGCATCCTCCCAGTTATCCTCATTTCATCAGAGTGCCCATTCTTAGCTGCAAAGACTTTCTTCAATGATCTGAAGATCATTTTTAAGATCACGTTATGATAGGTTGAGGCTGTATGCTTCTGTGCAACCCACTGCGTGGGGAATCCAGCCTCAATTATGCTGTCACGGAATGGGGAGAGGGGAGACAAACAATTATGTAGTCAGAAAGGAAGAACAGATACTGGTGAGGTCCCTCCCCCCACCCCCCCCAAAAAAAAGAAAGACAACACGGATAAACGATATCTTTATAGAACAACCTCTCAGTCCCTTCCCTCCTTGGAGGCAAACCAGGTTGGCAAGATCTGAGCGTTCACATGCATGGTACATACACCTGCCACTCAACCTGGCCCTGCCGATGGGCAGGCCATTTGGCACATACACCCCCCTCCCCCGACAGTAACACTCCAAAGCAATCTCAAGGTAGGGGCATCCTTGAAAGTTTGGATCCCGTGCCAGCTTTCACAAATAGAGCAAGAAGATGGGCCACTGTCTTGAGAAAGCATCCATCTGGCACATTTCGTTTAATTATCACAGGCAACTGTGGGACTGGACCGAAAAGTAGGGCGCCACACACGCACCACACACACCACCAGTGAACCCTTAGTGCGGCTTGCTGGAGACCACCGAACGCCATACGGCGGCGGGTCTCTCTGGCTTCGAGGCAAGTGTCACCTCCCTTTCCGAGCCATCCTCAAGTCTCCCGAGCCAAGTGGGTGGGCCTCTCCTCTCCATTCCGGCAGCATTTGAGAGCACCTGCCACTCTCATCCAGCATCTTGGTCTGCCCCTTCCCTCAGAGTACCCGTTCTCAAGGACGCTGATGGCATCTTACTCTCCCTGCCTCTGGTCCTTTGCACAGAGCCTCACCCAGGGGAGGCACCTAAGAAGCGTTGCTGAATGGTTCAGAGGCCACCCACCTTGAGACACACACACACACACACACCCCAATTCTTTAAGAGCACAAAAGAATTAATTCTATGGTAAATTTAGTGCAGCTATAGAAAAAGAACTGGTGAGAACTGCTTCATGGTGGTCTTGGGGTTGAGGGTGGGGGACCAGGTCACATGTTGACAAGACAAGACAGGAAGACAAAGTGCACTGTTGACTGTGTGCACTCCACCCCCGCCCCCCTGCTTAATACTGAGATGGCCGAACGGAGGGGTCCGCACATTGGCAAAGGGAAAAGAATCGCACCCCTGCCTGGAACACACCAGCTGCTCCCTAGCAGAAATACATGGTGATCGGCTGCCATACAGATTACATAGCCAAAGTTAAAGTTGTAATCACTTGTCATTGGATCTCCCTTGGGACCTGTTTTAAAGTTGTGATGGTTTCTGCTTTCTTGCTGATTTGGAGCTTTTCTGTGTTTTGTCTGGTCGTTGTCATGAGTTTTGTGTGTTTGCTGACTGGCTTCCTGTTTGTGCTTGGTATGATTATCTTTGTATATGAACTCTCCAGGCTCAGCAGATCTACGGGGACAGCAACTGGATTGGTGACTGCCTGGGGACATGGCAGGGGAGGATGAGGGAAATGGGGCTAGCAGCAAAGAATAGGGGAAGAAAATGTTCTGAAATGATTGTGGTGATGATTGCACAAATCTTCCTAATATGCTTGAATAACTATAATGCATGATATGTGACATATATGCCAATAAAACAATTTTTTAAAAAAAGGATTGCAGCCTAGAAAACCCCAAAGGACAGTTCTAATCACACTGTAAATCACAACGGCTCGTGTGGTTCCTGGAACTCAAAAGGACTCTCAAGTTGCTAAGACAGGGCAGCGAGTCCCTAAGTCCCTTTTTTCATGCATCTTTCTTAAACTCCCCCAGCAACACAGGAGGGGAATTCTTGTGCAGTAAATAAGGAGCGACAGGAAAGAGAGGCTGAGCAGACACCTTAAGTTGGGAACAATGATTATCTCTCCATGGTGGAGGGCTATACATTTTCTTAATCTTTACGGTGAACACACACTGAATCATGGCCCCGTAAGACCGTTCTTAAAAATTAGGAACAACTCAAAATCACACAATCGATTCCATTTAGTGGTGGTTTACAAGGGCTTGAAGAGCCAAGCCTTCTAGCGTGACACCTGGTCGCAGTTATACAACAGCCATGGCTGGCAAGTGGCACAAGCTGGCTGGCCTACTTGCTCCTGTGTGCTGGTTAATGAGGAGGTAGCTTTTCAAGCCACTGTTCCAGGTGGGTCGTCCCCTAAGGCTAGGCAAGCAGCTTTGTCTCGCTGGGTCTGAGGTTGGCTAACCAAGCTCAGAGGGTCCCCAGCCTTCAGCACTGCCCCCCTAGAATCACTAAGATCTGAAAAGCAAATTCCTGGACCTGGCTCCAATAGAAATTCCTCAAAGAAGTGACTCCGTGAACTAGGTTTTGTTTGTTTGTTAAAGTATAGTCAAGGAAACCCCCGGGCAGGGCCAGGTCGAGGGTGAAGCTGGAGAAGCCCTTATGATGTTGGAGCTCACCAGGCCTAGCTGCCCAGACACCTCTGAGTGGGTTGGAACTGCCAACCTTGGGGCTAGGAGTCAAGTCCTTAAACCAGGAGCCCTGACGATGGGGCGGGCTATGAGTTGGTCTGCTAACCTCAAGGTCAGTAGCTGGAAACCACCAGCTGCTCCAAGGGCGAATGATGGGGCTTTCTACTCCCTTCCTGAATTACAGTCTCAGAAACCTGCCGGGGCAGTTCGGACTTTGGATTTCGATGGCACCGAGTTTGGATTTTGGAGTTGTCAGGTGCTTAACCCTCAGGGCTAACCAAGGGCTCTCCAGAGGAGCACTGACTATTGAATTTTGACTCACAGTAACCTGGTAAGAGGGAGCAGAACTGTGCTGTCAGGCTTCGCAAGCAAACAACTGCCACACCTTTCTTCCTCGCCACTGCCCCAAGGACACACCCAGAGGGCAATATTGAAGGAAGGACTCATGTTCAGCATCTCCCGAGTACAGCGCTGCCCCCCCCCCCCCCACTATTCAGCATGTCCTTGAATGTTGCACTCAAGTCCCGAGTCCTCACCCTGAAATGCAGGTGATGAGAAGCCTCTTTCTGTGCCATCCAAGCTGCCCTGTAGATAGTTGCACAGTGGAAGTGTTTAATGGGTAAAGAAAGAATGAGCTCAGTCTAGATCTGATTCCTATGGAAGAAAAATATAAGGGAAAGAAAATCTGAGCCCATGGGCATCTTTTTATGAGCCTCCACGCACGGGTGTCAGGCTTGAAATACACATTTTGCTTTTAAAGATCCATCAGCTCTTAGCAATCCTCCAGGTTAAACCTGAGCTGTGGTTTCTCAGCAGTTCTGCAATAAGCAGCCCACCTAATGCCAAATTCCCTAATTCCTCCCCACATTGGAGGTGGAGATGTCTAAGTTATGAATTTCCTGCAGAGATAAAAATAGCCAGGCCTGCTCCTTTCAAAAGCAGGATGGTCTGAAATCACTCTGGGCCCCCCCCAAAACACGGGCCGGCCAGCAGCAGCTCTCAGAGCCCCGGGAACTCTGAGAAACTGTGGTCTCCGCGATCAGATGTCCTATCCAATTGTTGGTCTGCCCTGCAGACTTGTGATCCTGCAAAGATTTCTTTCTCCGTGCCCAGGGCCACATGGACAATCAGAACAGAAGGACGTGTGAAGGACACCCACTGCACAGATCATAAGAGCTGCACCAAGAGATGGGGAGGATGCACTGATGAGTGGGAGGCGAGGCTGGATTTCCTTCTTCTGAGCGTAGGGGGTGCATTTTCCAGTACAGAGCTTCTCCCTGCTCACCACGTTCACACCCGCTGGAGAAGTGGGCACTCGGGCCATACACTTGAGAGTGAAGGACCCACGCCAGCAGGACAGCAGAGCACAGACTTCATGAAGGAGGATGAAAAAGATGGATGCCTGTCTCCACTGGCGTCAGCATGCAGGAACGTGTCTCAGCAATTAGCATCCCTGCCGCTGCTCGAAACCAAATTGCCAAGAGTATTTTGAAAACGTGTTTTTCTTAACTCAAAAAGTCACCGAGTCATTTCTAACTCGTAGGGACCCTCCAGGGAAGGGTACAACCCTCCCTTTGGGTTTCTGAGACCGATGAACTCTTGCCAGGAGTAGAAAGTGCCGTCGTGTGCAGGAGGAGCGGCTGAAGAGGGTGAACTACTGGCCTTCACGCAGTGAGCCGCTCAAGACTTAACTCTCTGGATCACCAAGCCTCATGATGTTCTGTCTTTACCTATCCCTTAAAGACACCCGGCGACTTCACCTGGCTTACTTTGTGAGAGGTCCCCTTGGGTAAATGAACCTAAATCCTCACTGGTAGAGGTGGCTGAAAAGCACCCCAGTCTGCACGAGGCCACTTCGGTGGTGATCTAGGTACCTCGTGCCATTGAGCTGCTTCTGATGTCCAGCAACCCTGAAGGATTTCCAAAGCTTAGTGAATCCTCACAGGAGCACACCACCTCCTCTATCTCCCTCACGAGGGCTGGTGTGCTCGAAATGTCCACCTTTCAGCCAGCCATTGAATCAACTCTTACCCAACATGGCCAGCAGGACTATAGATGAAGACATGTCACACTGGCCGGGGGGGCGGGGCACACACACACACCATCTATATGGATAGAAACATACACATTGTAAAATCCATGTATTCTTTTTTCCCCCTTCTTGGTGGTTTATGCTTCTTTTTCATTTCTATTCTGTGTTGCGTTCAGATTTCCTGGGGGGGCGGGGAGGGGGGTTATTACCACTTTTAACTCCATAGTTCCCGTTCTAGGAGGGTAAGTTACAAAGCGGTGATACCAGCTCACAGAACCTTTTCTCAAACCCAGACCTCAAAATGAGAAGCTACTGTTTCTGGGAATATCCCTCCCCCCTACTCCCACCCCGTAGGTCTCACTGCTTCTAAAAAGGCAGTGTTTCCATCTCTCTAGCCCTGCCGCATCCCCACCCCCACCCCACCCCACCCCCGGGACTTCTGTGCTCTGTGAGTTAGTTACATCATCCCAGAGGGCAGTTTGGGCATCTCTGGGTGGCGAGGCTGAGTTGGGGTGGGGGGATTGGAGAGAGAGAGAGACAGATCAAGTCTTCTGACTTTGGGGAGTTAAAAGTCTGAGAGGGGCAAGATCAGCCTGTAGAGTGCATGGGCCAACATTTCCCAAGGAGACTCAGGACAGCCCTTGCTTCACCCCCAGGAAAAGCGGATGCCTTGTCCTGGAGGGGGGAAATGCCTGGGTGGGATCGTCCTGGCTTTTCCACACCCGTGCAGCTTTCCATTTTCTGGAAACTTCTTCCTCAAGAGCTCCCGTACCCATCCTGTGTCCTTGGATAGACTCTTATCAAGTTGACTATGTTTAAGTTCCCCAATGTAAAACCGTTACCCTGACCTCCTGCCTCAGACTGGCCACAGCAGGTGCCCTCAAGCCACTACTGGGATGGCATCTGGAAGGCCTGGAAGGCAAAGGTACCACAGAGAGAAAGCGTCGGAAGCCTTCCACTGATGGCTGAGACACGTCTCAAACTTGTTTTGCTTGGGATAAATTCGTGGGTGGACAGGCGGGAACCCTGATCGCCACATGGCTTCACCTACCCCATCATCCTGAGTGAAAGGGTTCGCTCAATCATTGTCAACAGAGCAAGTGAAACAAGCCCTTCCCGTGGAGGCAGAGGGGTGTGATGGGCGGGCATCAGTGAGGCAATGACGATGCCTAGAGACTCATTGAAACAAGGCACGGGGCACACCTGAAAAGGATATTTCCATGAGAGGAATTTCCACTCCTACAAGTGTCTTTTTTTTAGAGATGTATGCCATCCGTGCAGGCCGAAGTTTACATGGTGACAAGCCTAACCCTGATGACCCCTGTGGTCCACTGTAATCACAAAATAATGGTCCCCGGACCAAACTCGACCCACACCACCACGCAGATTCTGGCTCATTGTGACTCTGGCAGTCAGGGGAGGACTGCGCTTGTGGGTTTGCAAGATGGTAACTCTTCTTGGGGGCAGAGCCTCATTTTTCTCCACTGGGGCGCCCGGCGATGCAGCCAAACGCTTCCCCACACCACGGGGTTGCCCAGCTTAGGCGCTCAGCCCTGGCCTGACAAACTTCCCTACGAGGTCGTTAGAGAAGAGATTAAACTTGAGGGAGGAAAGGCGTGCCTCTTTCCTTCAAAGTCACAGCTCTTAAATGTTTTCAGATGAGAAGACAAGCAAGCCGACGTCAAGATCAGGTCGCCATGCCAACTGTCTTTCCCCAACTCGGTTCTCAGTCATGGCCTTTCGATGCCCAGAGAGCCTCTCCACATGCAGAAAATGGCCTTCAAGTGGCATGACAAAAAACAACACTTCCATGGCCCCAGCGAGTTGAGAACAAAAGCTCATTTCCAGTGCAGGAGGAGACGTTGACAGCGTGCATTCAACCACTATCAGCTACTGCAAAGGCCAAGCCAACCCACAGCTGTCCGGTCAATTCTGACTCAGGGCAGCCCAACTGGACAGAACTGCCCCATTGGCTTTCCAAGGCCAGACATCTTTGCAGAAGCAGACACTCATGATCACTCTCTTGCTGACCAGGCCGATGGGCTGGTGCTATGGACCTTTCCATTAGCAGCCAAAGACATGAACCACAGCCCCGGCAGCGCTGCTGAATGAACACACAGGCCTACGGGTGGGGTATGGGGCCTCGATGCCACCCAGGCCATTCTGATTCATAGCGAGACCCGACAGGACAGGGCAGGGCCGCTCCTGTGGGTTTCTGAGACGGCCGCCCTTTCCGGGAATAGAAAACCTCATCTCTGTCCCTTGGAACAACCGGTGATTTCAAACTACCGATCTTGTGGTTAGCAGGTAGACGCATAGCCCGCCGTGCCATGTAAAAGACAAGCAACGGCTTTCCCATGCCAGCAACCCCTCGGAGAGAGGGAGAGTGTCCCTTAACTTAGAGCTGTCCTAAAGGGGCCGGGACGGAGCACCTTTCATGTCCTTTGTTCAGGACACGGGAGGATGACAGACAGGTAGCCTGTGAAATTGTCTCCTAGTGCATAGGCACGGCCACTCACGTGAGACGGACCCGGCTAATTACAAACTGCCACTGTCCGATGCAGTTCTTTTACAAGAGAGTCACAGGCCTTCAGACTCCGAAGTGTTTCAAAACTTTCTCCACATGGGCTAAAGGAAAGATGAAGAACCTACGAGATGAGCGCTAGAATGATGCTGCTGAATGAGGAGAGTGTTCTCGCTGGCAAAGATCCTCCCTGTTCTGTCCCGATGAAAACACCAGAACACAGGACGAAGAGCTCACCTCCGTGGCTAAAATCCATCGGAGAAGACTCCCTACAGTCAGGGATGTGGGAGGAATTCTAATCAGTAAGGAGACCTAGTGTTACAATGGGGTGTGCTTTGGGCTGCTCACCACAAGGCCAGCAGTTCCAACTCACCAGTTGCTCTGTGGAAGAAGAGATTTTCTGCTCTGTAAAGAGTTGTGGCTGCTGTGAAAACTCACACGTATCATTCTACAACCGCCACCAACAGGAAGATGGCTGCCTCAAACCCAGCCAGAGAACGCTTTGGAAGTATGGCCTGGAGATCTGCTCTGGACACGTCACAGCCTTCATAATCCGGTGACACAGTTCTACCCTGCACCAGCAGGGTCACCCTGCCAGTCTGAATAACCCGAGGCAACTAACTCCCCCGGCACACAAATACTTGTCCAAGCCAGCTGCTGGTC
Source organism: Nesogale talazaci (assembly GCA_004026705.1). Taxonomy (NCBI): domain Eukaryota; kingdom Metazoa; phylum Chordata; class Mammalia; order Afrosoricida; family Tenrecidae; genus Nesogale; species Nesogale talazaci. The sequence goes on along the minus strand of PVJH01003734.1, from coordinate 25,286 downwards.
TGGTGATGGGGCAGCAAGGTGCTGTTGGGGAAGCTTTGGGGTTTGACTCTTAAGTCTGGAAGTTCAAACACAACAGCCACCCCACAAGCAAAGTTAAGACTGTGTGTTTAGTCCGGGTAGACTAGAGAAACAAATTCACACACACGCACATGTATATAAGGGAAAGGTTTATATACAAGAGGAATGGAACACTGAGGAAGCTCCCCAACCCAGTCCAGTCCAGGGTCACAAGTTCGATATTAGCCCATATGTGCGACACGAGTCCATAAAGTCCCCTCCTGCCTGACGAAGTCACAGGCCAGTGGGTGCAGAGTCCTGCACATCCAGCGGCAGAAGCATCCCAGCGCTGGAAGGGGTCTCCCCATGGCTCCTCATTTCCAGCGCTCAGGATCCATCAGCAGTATCCATTGGCGGTAAGAAGCATCACAGTGCTGCCAGGGGTCTCTCTATGGCTTCTCCAGCCCCAGAAGTCACATTCCATCAGGGCAGGCCCATGTGGCTTCTCCTCCAGTTCCGCCAGGTTCCAGGACTCAAAATCTATCCGCATGCCACCATCGTGTCTTGTCAGTAGACCGACTCCAAGAGACTGAAGTCTCACTTCTCCAATTGGGAAATACCAAAAGACTTCCCAAAATTCTCAGGAGAAAGCATGTCCACACAGAGGCCTCATTGGCTATTTCCAGATTGACAGGTGAGACTCCACCCTTAGACTCCCAATCATGAAATTGACACACGAGTACAAGACTGCCACAGACTATCTGGTCCTGTAAACATTTACAGCTTTGTGAGTCCTTTATAAATGTAGAGGATTTGGGGAACCCATTTCCCACCTTTAGGTAGGGGTGTGTGTGTGTGTAGATATGGCCGGAATCAACTTGATGGTCGTGGGTTTGGGTTTGGAGGCAGCAAATTCTCAGAAACGAGGAAGTAACTAAAAAACGAAGCCTAAAAATAAATAAATAAATAAATAACCGAAGCCTATTGAACACAAGGTCTATTTAATGTCCAAGAATTTCACATATTCTAATGAGCCCACCTCTAATAGGGAAAAAAAAACACTAAAAAAGGCACAGCCTCCCAAGCAGAATCAACACATTGTGCTGCTGCTGTTACTGTGAGGGGTCATGGAGGTGATCCCTGGTTCAGGGAGACACACATACAACAGGAGAAAACACTGCTCAGGCCGTCACCAGCTGTCCGCACAGTCAGTCTGATGCTCAAGCCTGTGATTACCGCTACTGTGTCACTCCACCTTGTTGAGGGACTTCCTCTTTTTCACTGCCCACCCCCGCCCCCCATACACACACTTTACCAAGCACGATTTCCTCCAGAGACTGGTCTCCCCTGAACCATGTCCAACATGTGTTAGCCAAAACCAGACAAACTCATGTCATCGATTCTGACTCATGATGACCTCACAGGACAGGCTAGAACGGCCCCGGCGGGTTCCTGGGGCTCTGACTCCTCAAGGGAACAGAACGCCTCACCTGTCTCCTGAGAAGAGACTGGATTTGAATGGCTGTACTTGCAAATGACAGGCCAACTGATAACTCAGCCCCCCACCAAGCAGGGCATCTAATGGCTTTGCTTTTCTTTGTCTCACAGATGAAGGTTGCTTGGGCAGTCAGGTGTCTGGAAGTCTCACAGGCTAAGATGTGGAAAGACGTGTCCATTTCATATCCTAGACCAAGTTCCAGTACTTCTGCTCTCTTGTTCAGTAAAGAGCTTCCTGAAGACACACAAGCCCCAAGTCCCTGAGTTGAGCAGTCTTGGAGAGGCAGCCTAGCAAGCAGAACTAGGGAACAGCTGCCCCTGAGGCTCCCAGCCAGGTGGGTGACCCAGAAGGCTGGCAGGAGTCTAACATGTCTACCCCCAACTTTAGCAAAGGCAAGGCCGCCCCTGGGCCTCGCTTGCAAGAGACTGCGTGCATAGTGGCTTCTCTATAGAATCGATGTCACCACCCATATCCAAATTTAATGGGAGCCATAAACACATCAAGATGGCCCGCCTTTACAATGTGGTCAGAGGGAAATTTTCTCATCGAAAGGCTTCTTTCTGGGTGATGTATTACTTGGGGTTGATTCCAAAATACTGTATAGTCTATAAATAATTGCTAACTCCAGACCTGATGTTAATTTTCTGATGCAGTGACTTAGAAATAATACAGCACTTAGCATTTCCTTAAATTGTTTCTCAAGTCCCCATTAGCTCCCTACCATAAACAGAGCTAAAATTGGCGAGTTTATGAGTTAATTTGGTGCCATTCGGAGCAGTCGTTTCAGTACTCAGTGTAGCTTACCTAACTGGATGTATTCTATGTCAGTGCAGGGCCCCTGGTGATGGTGGAAATGGCTAAGCAGCACCAATGCTAAGCAATAGGTTGGAAATGCAAGTCTACCCAGAGGCCCAGAAAGATGAGTCCAGTGATCTGCTTCCAGAAAATGGACCATTGAAAAGATCATGGATCACAGATCAATTCGATACATAGCAGGGTCTCCATGGGTTAGAATCAAGGATGAAAGCAAAGCTGATCTGCAAAGCATCATTCATTGTACCTGTCTTCTTCATTGCTAAAATCTGAATTTAACTCCATTCCCCAAACAGCCTTTGACAAGAGAGAGATGCTATCTACCTATGATCACCAAACCAAAAAACCAACCTCCCCAGCATCCAGCCAATTCTGGCTCATAATGAATCTACGGGACAGGCTAGAAACGTCCCTGTGGGATTCCATGATCCCTTCACAGGAATAGAAAGTCTCGTCTTTTTCCCACAGAGGGGCTGGTGGTTTTGAACATCTGGCCTTGGGGTTTGCAGCCCAGAGTATAACCACTATGCCATTAGGTCTCCTCATGTGTGATTAGAGATATTTCAATTCATAGTAAATGCTAATCAAAAAAACACTATCAGATAATGTTCTCAAGGATCATTTTAAGGCTACTGAATCGTTCTAAAAATCATCCCAGTGATTTATTATTATTAATTTCTTTTCATAATCATGTAAATCATTTTAGGATTCACATGGGATATCTGACGCTATAAGCCAAAATAAACTTCCAAAATAATTACTTTACTGATTACCATGTAAGTGTACCAGAAATTTTGATATTTCTTCAAGAAATACCAAATGAAGAGAAAAACTGGACAGATTAGTATTAAAGTGCACACGGAAAGAGGAAATCATCTATTCTAATAGGTAGCACCAAGCTATCTAGAGCATCTTAGTGACTTCACATTTTCTAAACGTTCCTAGAGTTTTTGGACAGACAAACCCTAAGAAAGTCCTCTGGGGGGTAAAGTTTAATTTTCTGAGGAGCTCTTATATTATCCTTCTGATTTTGACATGTAGGGAACTAAATCATATTCACCAAAGGATTTCAAATTGTTTGAACAAAAGATCTGATTTTTGTATTCCTCTTAAGAACTTCCAAGCAATAAACTCCCAGAAGAACAGGTTAAGCCTTCTATCTATTATAGACCACCTTCAAAGCCACTAAACCAATGAACAACTCCATGGAAACCATGGCTTGTTTAAAAAGAAAAACAAAACCAAAAAAATCCCAAACTTCTTGCTGTCCCTTTTCCTACTTCATAGGAACCCTATAGGGTAGTATAAGTCTCTGGTGGTCTGCTGTCAGCTCCTGGCATCAGCAAACCATGCAACAGGAGATGGGAGGACCCAGGTGCAAGATCCAGTTCTGGCGGAGGACAAGAGCCAAAGAGGATTCCACCCTGTTCAGTCTGCGCCTCTTATAACAAAAGGCTGATGACACCAGGGAGATGTCATCAGTTTTGACCCAATGGCTAGGCTGGGCACTGCCCCGGCCTTTACTCAGAGGTCTGGTTGAGTTTGGGCCATAATCCCTCCCTAACCATGCCAGAGAGGAAGGCCTTTTGTCAGTACAGTGTTCGTAGCAAATTGATGTCAACCAGGCTACAAAAACACTTTCTACTGATGGGGCCACTGTGGGTAAGAGCCAGAGGTGTCGATGGCCATTTGCTCAGTAGAGAATGCCCTCTCCATGGACTTGAACCATCCCCTTTTCCATTCGTGTGAGATCAGCAACTACGTCATCCTCAGCTATGGCCCCAGGGCCCTGAATCGGGAAACAAGAAGACCAGTGAGACTGGTAAGTCAAATGGTAGCAAGCATGCCACCACAGACAAGATGGACTCTTTCTGAGACTTTCCAAGGCCGATGACTCACGTCTAATTGGCGAACTGTACAGTGGCAAAAGGAAGCATGGAAGAGACCAGTAGTGTTGGTAGGTTTGGTGTCACCCAGAGGGGTAATGTCCACCCCCAGTGCCCATGGACTTCCTCTTGTACCAGACCAGATGGCCTTCCTCTTGTGGGTGGTCAGTTCCAACGACAGCATGAAGCACTGCACAGGCCGGCCAGCCTCACAATTGTCACAGTGTTTCAAGTCCACCGTTGCAGCCACAGTGTTCATCCATCCGCTCCAGTTTTCTGCTTGGTCACAGACCTTGTTTTCCTTTGCAGGTGGTCCTTTTTCAGGGGTGGGCTTCTCTTGAAAACAAGTCCCACAGGAGATGAAGTCTTGCCATCCTCCTTCCAGGCAACATTCTCCCAGCAGTCCCCGGTACTCTCAATGGTGTCATTTTGTCCCCCCTCTCCATTCCCTCTTATTCAGTTTTCCCTGGCACAGGAGCTGATCAAAATTCCCATGCAATTAGAGGATCCTTAATAATTTTATATGCTACAATATAAATTGTTTAAATGTGTTCTGTCTTTAATGACAGTCCACTCTCTGTGCAGGTTCCAAATTCAATCAACCACAGATCAAAAACACGAATTAAAAAAAAAATACAGAAAGTCCTGTTGGGGTCAGCTAGGGGCCTGAATGAACCATGCCAGATTACGGGCCATTCCACCAGAAATCCAATGAATTCATGCCAACATGACAATGGGGTGCAGCAGCCATGAGGGACTACACCCATCAATGGGGATGATGGGAAAGCAGAAGAGGGGCTGAGGTGGGCCAATGGGTCCCACAATCCAGCCCCTTTAAAATTCAATGTGATATCCCTGCACCTGGTCTTCCTTGAATCAAAAGGAGACCTAAGTCATGACTGAAGGGGGTACTTCGCTTGTTAAATGCTTGTGCCACTGACTGTCTTGCATCAACGGCTGCCTTTGCTGTGGCAGCAACACTCCGGAGAAACCTGCTAGCTTCTCTCCAAGAAGAAATACCTGGTGACATCGTTTCAAAGAGCAGAACTTGAACCTGCTGCATGCGGGGTTCTATATAGCCCGACACTGCTACAGCCTCCACCTCACAGATCCCCGTCTCCTTCCAGCCCTCAGTGGACATACACATGGTGTCTTGCTCCCTATTTGTATTGCATGCACCGGGTGGGGGGGAAGGGTCCCCCCCAAAGCAGGAGGTGGTCAAAGCCATCTCTCAAAGGCTGGGGGTCAAGAGCATAGAGCAGAGTGTACAGAACAATTACCTTATGTTTGGCATTGAAGTCATCTAGAGATGAAAGCATCCAGGAAAAAAAGATGCGTGTACATTATAAGCCAAGAAGGTGCCATCATTTGATCTCAGGGATCAGCTAGAGATTTGGGTATCACAGAGACCCTGGAACGTATCCCTATCCCAGACTGGGAGAGGGCGAGACTGCAGGTAAACACTAAAAACTGTTTTAGAAAATTCGTCCGCGTTGAATGACAACATGATGAGTTGTGACGTGATTAGTCACTTGCCTTTTTCTCTTTCTTTTCCTGTAATTACTACTTCATCCGCAAAAGTGCTATTGATACTGGTTCATAAACACTAACAGGTTCCCAGGTACTAATTACCGCTGCGCAGGTGTAGCCGAAGCAGCAGCGCACCTGACAGAGTCGCACGACAGAAAGGCCCACAGCTCCACCACGGAAAACTGCAGCGCAGGGTGTGCTGCATGCAGCAGGAGTGCAGGTGACCCTGCGACTCCACACAAGCGTTTCCTGGGTGACTGAGTGAAAATGACAACTCTGACCAAATGCCTCAGGACGATCCAACAGTCCACTGGCACGTGATTCTCCCTCGTCACGGGCCGCGGCGCATGCCAGCTGGTCTTACACAAAATGTGCTGGCCCTTATAACCAACTCTGGGGATGGTTTTATGAAAAACAATCGAATTTCTTCAGAAACACGGTGCCACACAACCTCCTGGCCAGGTCTTGTGGACATCGCCCACCCGACAGTGCCCCACGCCGCTCAGTCAGACTGCGGGGAAAGCTTGAGTGAATGCTCCTGTCATCTTGGAGCTGGGAGAAGAGAGGGGCTCACATCAACTCATGCAAATTCACTGCCAGCAAGTGGACGGACACCGACTCAGTCACCAGGGGGACAGGCTAGAACTGTCCCGGGCCATTCCTGTAACTTCACAGACGTAGAGAGCCCCATCTTTCTTCCTCAGAGCGACTGGTGGTTTTGAACCACTGACCCCACAGTTAGCAGTGCAAGGAGTAACCACTACACCACCAGGGCTCCTTGTAGGTGCCCCCAAGGAAATCCAAAGTAGTTGCCCTGCTTGCTGCGTGGACAACAGCCTGCCCGGGGTGGGCGGAGGCCTGCGCTCCACGAGGTGTTCAGTGGCTGGTTGGTGTTTGAGAGATCCATTGCCAGACCTATCTTCGGAGGTGTCTCTGAGCAGACTGGAAACTCTAGCCTTGTGGGTTGGTGGCCAAGTGTGTGAACTCTTTGCACCCTGTGGGGGGACTCAAGGCTCCCAATGCTACAGATTTCCCTTCCGTTGAGCTTTCAAGACAAGAAGGGGGTCTTGGGAAGAGGCCAGGCCATTTGCTCTAAGAGGATACCAGGGGCTCAAGGAGAAAGCAAGTGTTCTAAAAACGAAGATGGAAACAAATGTTCAAAAGTGCTTGACACAGTGGATGTATGTGTGACTTGTGATAAGAGTTCTATGCATGCCCAATAAAATGATTTGGCAATAGAAAAAATAATTAATAAAAAAGAGAGTGAAGAAATCAAGGAGCAGCTAGTAGAACCTATGTGTGGATAGAAAAGCACTCGGATGTCCACTGGCTCCAGTAATAAAAATCCTGGCATATGGTTCTATCTTTCTTCTTTTTCACAAAGAAGGGCAGGGCCACTGAGCACATCTCCATGGTGCAGTGCTGCTCAGCTTATGTACTCAGGTGATGTCTTCATCATCTCCCGAAGGGGGCACGAAATAGAGGACGCGTCCCACAAACTATCAGCACTGACCCCAAAAGTCAGGACAGTCTGGCCCTGTGCATTTCCCAGGCTGAAATCTTTCCCGGACCAGAAAGCCTCCTTTTCCTCCTGCAGAGGGACTGGTGAGTTTCCACCAGTGTTCTGAGGGGTAGCAGCCCAACTCCTGCACACAGAATTCCCTTTTTTCTAACCTAATGCCAACGAGTCCATTCCAACTCATAGAGGACAGGGTAGGACTGCCCTTTGGGGTTTTAGAGACATTTACATCTCTATTGGTGCAGGCAGGCTCATCTCTCTCCCATTGGTTGAACTTGAACTGCTGATCTTGCGGGTAGCAGTTCAGTGCTTCAAGCTCCCTGCTACTAGGGCTCTTCTCTTTTTTTCCTAGCCACTTGTTCTGATTGTATTTATTCAGAAGTGTTGGGGCCCAGGTTCAGCAGTTCGAATCCACCTGCCGCTCTGAGGGAGAAAAAGGAGGGTCTCTGCTCCTGCAAAGGTTTACAATGCTTCAGAAATTCTATAAGTTAGTGCTGAGCGGGAATAGACTGGGCGGCAGAGGCCTTATTGTTCCTGAGCGATGCCAGTGGTTGCCAGCTGAATGCTCAGCAGTTCAAACCCACCTGGCAGAGCCTTGAAACACAGCCAGGCAATCTGTTTCTGAAACCTCGTGGCACGCCAGGGGTTGCCATGGGTCAGAATGGACTCAACTGCTTCCAGCTGAGCTGCAGTGACTGTACGCAACCAGAAACGCAAACAAAGAAGCTAGTCCTTTAAGGCACAGGTTGTAAGCGAGCAAGGCCGGGGGTGTGAGTGCTCTGAGCTGGAAGCTCATTACGATTGCAAGCATACGGATTTACCAACAATTCACTATCTCGTAAGTTACTTAAATGATAAGATTTCGCAAAAGCAGCTGATTCTGCCCATGTCTAATACACCAAAGCTCCTCTGATTGCCATCTGAATTAATCGGGTTGAATTGCGAGCCAAGGAGATACCACGTAATCAAAACCGTTCCATATTAATATGCATCCCTAGGAACAAGTTCTGATAGCCAAGTTTCAGATAGACACCCTTCCCTGGAAGGGGAGTGGAAGCTACATCAGCACGTGAGACCATTCTATGAGGGTCTACTGTAATAAAGTGATGTGTTTGCAAGGCCGTGGCCCTCTTTAGTTAAACAAATATTAATATCCTCTCCAGGAAACACAATTTTGGAATCGCTGGTGGGGTCAAAAGGCAGTCAAACACCTGCCCAGAGAGCCCCTTACGACTAGTGGCTTCTTTTCACCCTTCGTAGCCCGCCACGGGTGCAGAGTGGCAGCATCAAAGAATCACGTGAAATCATTTCATACATTAAGTCTGGTCCCCCCTACAGAGGGGGGTATTGGCTCCGGGATTTGTTCTCCCACCGCCTTTCAATGCCCACCCTGGGGTGCACACCAAACACAGCCCGCTTCCTAAACTGGTCCCTAGGTCTCTCTCAAGTGGTCTCACCCCCCACCCCCACCCCCACCCCAAGGAGGACTAATTCCAATGGACGTGTATAGAGATTGGGCCATCCCCTTCAGTATTCCAGGTCTGGAAGGCCTCCCTTCTTCTGGCTGTGTGTGTGGGGGGGGGGGGGGGGGGGCGAGTTGCGAGACGCCGGGGAGAGGCAGGTCCCTGGCAGTCCCGTCCTGGAAATGCACTCAGGACCCAGAAGCGGATGGCTAGGACGAAGGCCTGCACCAGGCTAAGTGTGTTCCCCGGGGACAAAGGAGATGAGGGGCTGTGGCGGGGCAGGACCCAGGGCTAGTCTAGTACCATCGTCTAAACCAACTGGCCCCCTAGGCTAGGACCCCCGTGGTTAGTAGCCCAACTCTTAAGTACAGCTCTCCCTTTAGCTAACCTAACGTCACCGAGTTGATTCCAGCTCATGGCGGACAGGGTAGCATTGCCCTTTCTATTGGCGACAACAGGTTCCTCTTTCTTCCATGGGTTGTGTCTGAACCAGTGACCTGTGGTTTGCCATTGGAAGCATAAACTCTGTGCAGCCAGTCGCGTATTTGTTTGGGCGAAAGAACAATCTACACACAAAAACCACACCAGAAGAAGAAAGAGCACTTAAGAAATCACACCAGGCCTTGAAAGCAGTTCTCGCCTAAAACCAGGATGCCGGCACCTGGTCCCACCTCAAGCTCCTCGTTTTCGGCCCTCAGTCATCAGACCTTCTCCCTCCACCAAGCGTGACTCTGAACTCCGGGGTTCTTTGGACAGGTTTCCTTGGGGAGGCGACACCCAGACGAGTGCGCTCTGCAAGGTCATCGAGTCCGGGAAATGTAGGACAAGGAATTACTGTGCTCACATGCCCCGTCTAACCAACGGCCAAACCACGGGGCCCGGGTTAAGGTCAGAGTGATCGTGAAGCCTATTTACACAGCACACAAGGTCTCTGGGTTCTGCAGCTGTTAACAAACACAAGCCACAATGGAAATAAGCAAGCACACAGAGATAAGGAGCCGGCCCGGTACTTACTCTTCACGTAAACATGAAAGGTGACGGAGGCGTTGGCGTCAGAATTGGACACTAGAAATGTGTATGTGCCTCCTTCAGTCCCTTTTAACCGGGTTAGGTGAAACTCGCTCACGTATCTGCGGAGAAAGAAGAGGAAAACAGGTCACCCTGGAGGGCCAGTCTCGGACTCACCATGCCGACGTCAGTGTGGAGAGGAAAAATAGGATGCACACGGGTGAAATTCTCCTGAAACCCTCTGATCTGAACCACTGCCGCTGAGTCGATTGGACCCTGGAGACCCTGCGGGACCAAGCCTTACTGCCCCCATGGGCTTCTAGGCCTGTGATCTTTCCAGAAAAGTGGAACTGCTATGCTCCCAGTGAGCATTTAACCAGTGGACCACCAGGACTCCTTAAAGTCCACATCAGCTATGATGTGGTCTGCACGCACGCATAAGCATGCACACACATCTACATCTCTACCCACTCACCCAACCAACAGTCCATCTTACTGAGGACAGACTTCATGTGAGATAGAGCGGGAAAGACATGCTGAACGGACAGCAACTGGACAGAGGACTGGACCTCCCCTCCGACCGTGGCTGCTCGCACGGTCACGTCCTTCTGTGAGAACGGTCTTCTGCTGAACTTCCCTCACCAGGGTCCCGTACTCACCACCCTGCATGCTCCGACCTCTGCACGCCGTCTGTCCCATAAAGGTCCTCTCAGCACCAGTGCCGGGGCCCTTGCTTTCCTTCTTTTGGCACTTTCTCCCTCGCTTCCCGGAAACCACAGCCTCTGCTTCTCCCACTAGCGCCACCGCCCCTCCTCTGTCTCCTTGGCCGCCTTTGCCCCTGAGCTTCCGAGTTCCTGCGGGACCCTAGATCCGAGGTGTAGGCTGAGCCTTGCAGGCGCTCACGAAGGTTACTGCTAGGGCTGCACTGAGCAGCCCACGGCCTACCCGACTGACTCAATCCACACAGCCCAAAGGCCCACGGCGGCCTCGCTTGCCGGGCAAAGCCACAGGTTCTCCCTATTTGCTCAGCACTTTCTTGCCTTCAGTCTAGCATGTCCTGTCCTAAGTCTCCCACACAAAAGCTATATTCTACGACCCCTTCCCCCACCTGCTCTCAGGGCAACCGCTAAGGACTCACACTGGAACCTTCTCCCAGTGGCTGTCTTAGGTGAACAAAGCTACTTGAAAATTGGGTGTGACTCAAAACGGGATGTGCCAAGACCGGCTCCAGGACTCCCCTAGGAGCAGACTGAGATTTGACTTGACCTGAAAAGGCCACCCCGCTTCTCCCACTTGCAGGACAGGTTTGTCTGAGGCCACTTCCTTGATAAACCCCTGAACGTGAAATCTCTGTCTTCAGCTTCCGCTCTCTGGAACACATTCTTCTCTCAACCTCTCCACCAGAGAGAGATCCCATACTCAACCTCAGATTCAACAAACTCCAGGTGAAAATGCACCCCCTTTGCTCAGGAGCTTGCTGATCCTCCTCTTGCTCCTCCAGGCCCTCATCCTCTCAGTGAATGGCACCAGCACGCACCATCCCTCCTGCCCGAGGGCCCTGCGGAAGCATCTCCAGCACGTCTGAATCTCTCTGAGCTCTCCATCAACAAGTCTTGCTAAGGAGGTAGCGCGGCCACCTCCCCAATCCACTTCTTTCCTCTTCTTCTTCACCCTCGGCCCTCCCTCACTATCCTCTCTCAACCATCCTGTCACAATAACCAACAAGCTCCTGGCTGGAAAAAAAGGGCAAAAAAGGGCTGGAAAAAGGGCCAATCCCCACAGCCCTTACCAGCCATTTGATCTCCGTCAACACATCTAACCCTTCTGCCTCTCGGTTCCCCCTTCTTTCAAAAACAGAGAAAATGAGAGTGCCTAACTTCACCAGGTTTTGTGAACTCCAATGCATGCATTCCTACGACCATGTCCCCCAGAGAGAGAACACAGAGGTGTGGGCTGTTGTTTTCATGATGTTGTTTTGAAAATCATAATGAGGGGACTTCTGTTCAAAGCACTTGCAGTCACTAGCTGACCCAAAGCGTCTCACAGATTCTAAAGTCTTCTCGCCATGTAGATGGGCTAAGAGGGGGACGGCCTTTCACTCACCTGATACTACTTTCATTCTCAGGCTTCTGATCCGGCTCCCACTTATCAGTAGAGGTGTTATTCATATAGATCCACTGCTGGTGTTCAGGTTTGGGGTATGCCTCGTATTCCACAACCAAATCTAAATTGTCTCCATCATTAACGAATACTGTGGTGTTCATCATGGGAAAGAGATTGATGAAGCCTTTATCTAATCACAACAAGAGTGAAGACAGGAAGAAGCCATTAGCCACTACCCAGCATGAAACACAGCCTCACCCTGTCAACTTTCACCCAACCCAGGAGAGTGATGGTTCAAACCCAGCACCTCCTGTGAGGGAATATCATGAAGTGGCCTGCAATGTGCTGCTAGCTGGTGACCATGTACGTGCGCCCGTGTCTCGGAAACCCTGCCTTCTCACAATGTGTGAGCCTGTGAGTCTATCACATGCCACCGCGCTTTCAGATGATGCACCATTTTTGTTTCTTTGACTTTATAAACATGTGGACAGAAGGAACAAACCAAAGAAAACCTAAAGTTCTAATTAATTAAGTTCTTTGGAGGGGGGAAAATATGTTCTGGCTGGACCTTCATGAGGAACCATCATTTTCTTCCCTCTGAAAAATAACAACTAAAGTAATTTTGTGATGTCCAAAATGCCTGTGACATGTATTGGTGCAGTTTCTATTGTTAACAGGTAATTTTCGGTGTCATTCCCAAGCTTTCCTTATTTCTGTTCACCTTTACATCATGAGTACACTAGACCCCAATCTTGAAGAAGGAAAATTATACCTTAGAAATATGTGTACCTTCTAAAATCTAAATCACTATGTAAGCTCTATCTTGTCTTCAGGAAGCTTAAACTAAAGATTTCTATATTATGGGTGCCCCAAAATTGACATGCATTGTCACTGAAAGACATACACAGCTTGAGGTTTCAAACAGCAAAAATGTAGTCATCACAATGGGGGATGGACTACTGGAGGGTTGGATTAAGAATTTGGACTGCTGAATGAAAAGTTGATCTGAAATGCAAATTCTTACCTCATTTACAATTTAAAATGGATTAAAAATAAATAAAATAAAATACAGTCAGGATGGAGGGATCCTATTCATATCCTAAAATAGATGATCATTAACATAATGGTCCAAACCACAAACAAAGACACACACACACACACACACACACACATCTTTGAATTACAAAGTGAACTAAGTTTCAGCACCAGTTGAGAATTTTAAATGAACATCTTAGATTTTATTTTGCTTTATAAAACCACCATCACACAACTACAAAGGACACACATTCGAAAGAGTTACATCTCTCAGCTTAGTTGCCTAAGCTACTACTATCTGCAAGAGTCTTGGGCCCTCCTAAAATTATTTTAGTCATGATTTTTACTAGACATATAAGCATTGGGATTAAATAGCCCCTACTCAGAGCTAATGTAATTGTGCATGTGACAAAACGTCATCATGAATCAATCGAAAGGAGAGAAAACCCTAATGTTCACTGAAAATGTTAAAGAGACCATTTAGCATGTAGAAAATATTAAACTTCAGTCTTCCCATCACAGATGGCTCAGACAGCTTAACAATCAAATCATACTTTCACGGAATCAACTGAAATGATTTCTATCAAAGTTCTGGAGTGGTGTTTTAGGAGCAGCAAGGGAAAACTATAAAAGACCAATTGAGATGTATAAGTGTTTTAATACCTGTGCATTAAAGTGGAAATAACAGAAAAAGAGGGCATGAGAACATAGACGAAAGTATTTAGCTAGTCTAGTAATCAGAAGTCTTTGCTTTTTCGTATCACAAAGAGCAAAACACTGTTTTGCAACAAACTCAATGGCTTTGTGAGCATAATAAAAGTAGCAACACTGAATTACAACCTGTAAATTGGCAAAACTCTTTGAAAACATTCAGCTATTAAAAAAGGGTTTGTTCCAAATTGTTTACAAATTATTATGGATTGTTAAAATATTTGTAAGAGTTCCTAACAAAATGTTTTCAAAGGGGGGGGGGGGGCTTTTAAAAATTATGTATTTTTAAAAGTTAACCTTGTAGTCCTCATTTGAGAACTCATCTTAATGGGGTGGATAAGTTACCTGCAGAAGTACACATGTTTTCCACCCACTGCAGTAATTTAAAAAGTGAGAAAATAGAGGACTGATTAGATAAACAATGGCATACAATGGTATGCCCAATTAGTAATACCATGCAGTGCTCAGAGGTATTTATATAAGTAACAAGTTAAGAATAAACTTAAGTTATAAAACAATCATCATGATTATTTTATAGCGGCCATTCACAGCATGTTTTCTGAGCCTCAAACTGCCCTAAGCATTTTACCATAGATTGCTTTGTTAAATAATTACAGCAAACATTTACTATTATGATAATACTGTGAGATAAGTCTTATAATCTAATTTAGAAGTGAAAGCGGGGCTTAGAAAGGCACATAGCTGGTGGCCCTATGGCAGAGAGGAGATGATAACATGAACCAAGGCTGGCCTACTCCTGCTATGCCCTGTCCGAGGACTCTAGAGACAGTGGGGCAGGAACTCTTGACCTTGACATCCACTCTGACTCTAGCAACCTCAGAGCGCAGCGTTGAAGCGCGCCTTTGGGTTTCTGAAGCTAGAAATTGTTACAGACGTAAACAGCCTCCTCTTTCTCCCATAGAGCAGCTAGAGGGATCAAACCGCTGCCTTTGCGGTTACCAGCTCACCACCAAGGCTCTTTGTTGAGAAACAGAGAGAGACCAGTTTAAAGGGTTACCTAACAAATGTCTACAAGCAATATATCAAAATGCTAAAAATGGTTATAATAAGTTAGTGCAACTATGGGGGCATTTTAATGTTATTCTTCTATCCTTTTTAATTCCACAGTTAAAAATTATTTATAAAATGTTAAATGACCATTTATTTCTTTGCTACTATCGGATAAAATAAAGTAAAGCTCTCTTTGGATCGCTACACATTCAGAATTAAAAAAAAAAATTTCTAAAGACGCTGCCCATCTTTTGTCCCTTCGAACAATTAAAGGATTTTTTTTCAGATGAGAAAGTCATGAAAATGGAAAACTTGTGAGAAATAAAAATCATCACACCCTCTTTCAATGTCAGAATCATAAATGCTATCTCCCCTAACCACTACATATGCTAACTCAGATTCAAGCTTAGGGAGCAAATGCTTGACTTGAAAAGTACATGAATCACTTAGGTCCTTCAAGGTCATCTGTTTCAAAGACATGGCACAATACAAAACACTTAGATATTTCAGACTGTCGGGTCTTCCATGAACTTATTTCATTCAGAATCACCATATCCAAATTTCTTGTCTTAAATCCCTCATGAGTTTTCTGTAGTCTAATTTGCCCAAGACAGCTTTATGTCCTGTAGCGCTTCAAATTCACGAAGGGAAAGAATTATTTGAATCAAAGAACGCCACCTGGGTTCTTATAACATAAAATTGGATTCCCCATGTACCTCCTGCATTAAGAAACTGGTGATGCATTAACATTTAATCAAATGCAAACCCTATACCAGGCACTTTCATACAATCTATTGCCTTTCTTTCCCCCCCACCCCCCCCAACCCCGACCCTTCCCACAGCCATTGGAGTTAAGAGGCTGTGATTCTCATAGAGAAGTTGGAGTCCAAAGTTAAAGTCTGGTGCATTAGAGAATGTTGAGCAGCAGGGCCTCAATTGGAAAACAGGTCAGGGTCATGGTGACCTCAAAGCTTTGTTCTCTCCACCAACCCTGGCTGTCTCCAAATCCTACTCCCAGTCCCTAACCCCTAAGCGAAAGTACCTTTCTCTTTGTCTCTTCCTACTCCTATCCCACCCCAACCCACTCCCTTTAAAACAATACAAAACCAGACTCAGGTTTCACTGTTACAAGTCTTTCCGGTTATACAGTCATATTCTTGGAAACTGATGAATGGATTTTTAAATTCCAATTACATACAACAATACGCTCCAAACATCCTTACTAATTGCTTTCTGGAGCTGAAGCTGATATATCAACAGGCTCCCTAATCAATTTAGCAAATTAGCGCTTATGGAGTTTAATATTTTAAAAGCACAGCCTTCTCTTCAGATTAATAAATGGTTCACAGTCGTCACGTTCTGGGACAAGGAGTGCTCTTTCTGAGGGCTGACTCTGTAAATGTCAGTAGAGTGTCTGTTCTGAGCTCGGTCTGGGGAGGTGCTTTCTGAGATGGGATGATGATGAGGAGGAGGTAAATCAAAGTCATCTGACATGGCCACCAAAGGCAGAGGCTGAAGGCATTTGGGGGAGCGAAGAGAGAAACGAAAACAAACCATACACCTTTTTATGATTCCTGTGACGAAGAACTTCATCAAAGTCAAGCACTGAGAATACGGCTGCCTTAAAATGCTAAGGGCCATAGACAAATTCAAATGATGCTCTAAAAGCAAAAATGTGTCAAAGGCAAGCGCCATTTAAAAATGATTGCAATTTTCAGGTAATCAGAAATACCAAGTGTCCCGCTATGTTCTGCTGTCTTTTAGCAGGTGCGTGGAAATGTAATACTACGTAAGTTTTCTAGGGAGCCCTGGTGGCATCGTGGTTAGACATCATTGTTCTGTGTTCTGCAAGGTCGGCAGTTCAAAATCACCAGCTGCTCGGTGGAGAAAGACTGGGCTGTCTACTCCCCCAAATGGTTAGTCTTGGAAGTGCAAGAGTGGTGGTTCTAACCTGTCCTCGAGAGCAGTGAGACGACTTCCAGAACAGGAAGGCCAGGCTAACCCAGGCAGAAAGCACAAGCATGCCCCAACCCTGGGCAGTAGAACTTAGGACCTGCCTGTGCCCCTGAGGGCTGGCTTCTCTCCTGAAGGATTAAGCTACGGCCTTTGAGGCTAGAGGATAGGGGAAGATAGGCTCGGAGCAAACTCACTCCCCTGGCTCTGACTCCAGCCCACTGAGACGCTGGAGGACAGGGTAGAACTAACTGCCCCTGTGGGTTTCTGAGATGTGTTCCTCTTCCCAGGATAGAAAGCCTCACTGTTCTCCCATGAAGTGGCTGGTAGTTTTGAACTGCTGCTCTCCACGTTAGGAGCACAAGGTGTAAGAGTTACGCCACGAGGTGGCGGGAGTTAAGAGAGGAAGCCCCACATGGTCCTTCTTGCTATAAATGAACCGAGGCCAGAGGATACAGAGAAATACTCCAGCCTACATCCATTTCCCCAAAGTGGTTGAAACAGTTCAACTTTCTTGTTTGGTGAAGAGGAGAGGATGACATGGTGGAAACAGAACAGTTCCCCTTCTGTCTTTCCACTTCTTTCTATTAAGTGGTATCATTTACTTTTGTGTTTCCATCAGAAGAGGCCACAAAGAAAATTTTCATTCATTCATTCGGTGATAATAAAATTCTAAGAATCTGCTCAACATCCCATTTATGTTAAAAAAAAAAAAAAAAGGAAAACTACCCAGTAATTTAATGCATACACTCCCATAGAGATATTTACCTAAGACTTTCAAGGTTGTTGTGACATTTGCAGATCCAAAAGTATTATTGGCATAACACATGAACACTCCAGAATCATTAACTCTTGCTGAGCTGATAGTCAGCATTTCCTGACGCTCGTAATCAAAGTCACCCTTATGTCGGCTTGTTGTTTCTACCTTGGCTTTCAGCTGTTGGGGGGAGGGGGGGCGTGAGAGAAGAGAGAAGAAAAAACAACAACAACAATCAAACATTACCATATGATTTATATTCAGGATCTTTCTTAGGTAAATTTAAAATAGCAGCAATTAAGTTCTCCATATTAGCATGCATTATACACTACTTAAGTAAGAATAAAACAGCATCTCCCCAAGTCTGTCACTGGAACACTTCATAAGGCAGGATTATAGTGAACGTGAGTCGTTATTAAAGAGTGGGGGAAGAAAAACCCTCCAAGAATCTTTCTTCGTAACCGCCATACACAGAATTCCAAAGTCACCCTGCAATGCTAAACTTGGGAGTCACTGCGTGGAAATGTCTTCTTGGCATGGATCGGCATCCTTAGGTGCCACTGGCATTTCCTATGAGAGCCTTCAAAAAGCATGTGGAACAATGCCACCGCCTTCCATCCCATGTTTCCACATTTTGAAGCCCCCTCTTTTGCTTCAGTGTTTTCTAGCCTCTGCCCCCACAGCCAACAGATAATACGATGTTTTGTTTCACGCCCAGCGTGTTCATGACAAGCACAACTAACACAAGCACAGAGCCTAACGCTCACTATAAGTCACCTGAGAGCTCTCCCTACAGTTCTTTGACCCAGCAGAATTGCAGCCACAATGGAAGGTAGTCAAGTCCATAAAATGTCAGTTACCTAAGTCCACACCCCAAATAGGACAAAAGGCAATTAATTTACTTCTTGGTTTCAGTGCCCCGACTCTTGTTTGCCTCCTGGTAAGGCGGAGGAAGCTTTCGTGCATTTAAAATGTCAGAGCAAAACCATATTGCAAAGGAGAGCTGCTTCCTAAAAGGCTGGACAAGAGAAGAATACAGCATTTTTCATCTTCCATGTGTGCTCCAGTTATGCGCACACTCCCACAGCCATGGGAGGGAAAAGGAGGAGAAGAAACAAAGATCTGGCCCTGATGTGGAATGAGGTCAAAGGTGGTAGGTGGACCAGGTCACAGTGAAGCTATCAGCCCACGTTGATAACGTCCTGAATGAGAGCCTTTCTAGGAAGCACTTTGTCAGTGGGCTCGGATCCTCTGAGCAGCCTCAATGATCTTGTCTCGAACAGAAATCGCTAGGTTGAAGATGCTTACTGCAGTAAAACCTCAAAGGTGACTTACATGTAGTGTACCAGGTAAGAAGCTCTGGTAGCACTGTGGGTTAGGCATGGGCGGCTAATTGAAAGGCCAGCAGTTCAAACCCACCTGCAGCTCCAAGGGAGAAAGATGAGGCTGGCCTGCTCCCATAAAATTGGGAGGGTGGAGGGATGGTGGAATAGAAAGAGGGAACCAATTGCAGGGATCTACATATAACCTCCTCTCTGGGGGTACAGACAACAAGGAAGTGAGTGAAGGGACACATTGGACAGTGTACGATATGAAAAAGTAGTAACAATTTGTAAATGATTAAGGGTTCATGGGGGAGGGGGAGGGAAGGGAAATATGGAGAGCTGGTACTGGAGGGTGTAAGTGGAGGGAGGATGTTTTCAGAATGATGATGACAAGTGTGCAAATGTGGCCTGCATACAACTGATGTATGTATGGATCGGGATGGGAGTTGCATGAGCCCCCAGTAAAATGATTTATTTAAAAAAGCGTACAATTTCAGAAACCTTATATAGGGTCTCTAATGATTCTAAGATAGAGCAGAATTGCCTCTTATGATTGGCAAAGAATACTGAAGGTACCACGGACCGCCAGAAAAACAAATTCTGCTTCTGAGGAAGTACAGTCAGAAGGTGCCCCTTAGAAACAAATAGGGCGATGGTGAGACCTCGTCTCAGGCTCTTCGGATGTGTGGCCGGGAGAGACCAGTCCTGGCAAAAGACCTCACGCTTGCTAAAACAGAGTCTGCCACAAAGAGGAAGGCACTGGATGAGATGGGTTAACACGGTGATTGCAAAAATGGGTCGCACGTATGAGGACGGCAGACAGAGGGCTCGGCAGAATGGCGTTCTGCTGTAGCCAGGGTCACTGTGGGTTAGACTGGTTAAAAGCCACCTAACAACAATGACCATATTTTGTTGTGCTTTTTTGTTCACTGCAATTAGCATTTTTAATTAAAGTAGTCACAGGAGAAAGCTGATGAAACAGAGTTGAACGTTTCAAAACAGAAAGGAAGAGAAACTTGCTTCTCTGTCCACTAACTGTAAGCACGTCATCGGGAGTCTCAGCTTTTGCCTGTAAAAAAAGATATCAAGGAGCAAGGAGGTCCTTAAAAGCCTTTCCAGATTAAGACACTCTGTAGATCCAAGGGAGTCTTCTAACTCCTGGCAGAGGCTTGCCAGGGAGCTTGGCAAGATTAGCTGTTCTGCAGGCACAACCACACACTTCCACACCCGTCTGTTCCATAGTCCGGATACTTCTTCTGCAAGTGCAAAACGACCATGTGCATATGACATCCCCAATCCTCTATTTTAAACCGTACAATAAATTGGGGAGAGGGGTGCAAGCTAGAATTTTTCTGTTTCTCTCTAGTTCTTATAAAATCCCAGGCATCCACAATAGGGGTCTGCATAGGAACACGCAACCATGTGAAGCCCACGCCCAAGCACCATTCTCTACACACCTGCCTGAGCATCATGAAATGCAAGTAACAGCAGTTGGGCTGACAAGCACTGGAGAAGCAAAGCAAGGGTTTTCACAAGTGTTGAGACTCTTGGGCGCAAAACTCACAATTGCCAACACTCCCATCTTAGCCAGAACTTCACTGTGAGTTAAATGTATTCGGAATGCTCAGAGTCAAGCACTAGAGGTTTTTTTAAAAATATGAATAATACTAATTTGATAGTGCTAATCGTGTGAACAATATCGCAAACAAGGCCCATGCATATCCATAAAAGATTCATGGATGAGCAGGGGCTGGCGGAGAGCCACGAGCCCCATCTGCGAGTCACACATTACATATTGTCTGCCGCTCCTCATTTGGTTTTGCTTAACCCTTGGAGGTGCACACTGGGATTTCCCCAAAGAGCTTCCCACATGGAGGGCTTATCCACCGGTGCCAGTGGATTAATTGGGAATGGCATGCAGGGCTCCTGGGACTGGGGGGAAAAAATGACTCTTCACAAAACTGCCTGGGGCAATCTCATTTCTCCTCTCAGAGTGGCTCATTTTCAAGTTAGACAGAGGCCCTCCTACACATCACGCCTCAATTTTCTCCCCACTGAAATCAAGGATTATAGAAAGCCAATTAATGTGGGATCGTGTTCTGTAAGATTAGCCACCGATCCATTCAGAAGCGATTGCTTTTATTAAATTATATGCTATGAACGCTCACACTTGTTTCTCCGCACCAATGGTTTTGTGGTGCAATCCAGCCACCCAGTCGATGGCAGGCATCACTTAGTAAGGTATCATCCATCACCGGTCTACATGAATACCATTAAAAGGTCTTTGCATGATGCTAATCGCCATGGTTACTTGTTTAGCAAAGAATTCTTTAAACAGGCATGAAATTGCCAACGTAGACTTGAGGGCAGTGGGAGGACAATAAAAAACTGATAGTATTCCCCCCCCCCCCCCCAAAAAAAAATCCTACACATATCAGGAAGAAAAAACCCCACCATGACAGCTAGTGAACTAGATGGCCAAAATTCGTCAACCAAACAAAGAACAAAAGAAAATAAATTTTCTGAAAACTCAGGCAGCGGAGATTCCCTGTGAGACTGGGCATTTTAAAGACAGCTAGCAATACTTTTGTAGTCCAGAAGAAAAGAGTGACCAACGTTCATTTCATTATAGGCTGTGCCTAACACTGTAGATAGCAGGCCATCAATATGCATTTGTTACATGAATCAGAACTTAAAGCTGTCCAAAATGTTTCAGATTAAAGATAACCCATTCTATTAATAGCTATTAAAACAAACAATATGCCATTAGCAGCAGCATCTCAGGTAACCAGGCTCCAAAGAGGAGGTCAGAGGCACACTGAAAAAGAGGCCCATCTCACCAGATGGCTCAAGGCACAAGCCATTGTTTGGGGAGGGAAGAGCTTCCTGATTAATACCTGAGTGCATTTATCATCTTTTAAAAATGGAAAGGGAATCATTTTTTTTTTCTTAAATAAATCATCAACTCGTTCCTTTAAAAATCTGGCCTGCATAACATCAGCAGTGCCTTCAGATCAAGTCGCTTATGCATGTAATCACTTTGGGTTGAGTATGACTTTAAATTTCCATACTGAAGTCATTCAGAGAAACAGCAAGAAACAAGAACAGGTGTCCAAAGTTCACCTTTCAACTTTCTCAAAGCTAATTTACAAAGCCACGTGGATCGGTGGGTGATAATGAATATGAATACCTACCTAAGGAGGCATCATAACCCCCCCTCCCAGATCATTCCTCCTCGGGCAGACACGCCAGCTGAGCCATTCCCGAGACACCCTTGCCTGGACCTAGTAGTAAAAACATCCCTGCCCCCATCCCCCCAACGTAGAAAATGGGGAACTCACCGGGCTGCTTCCCCTTGTCCACATGGAGGACACCGAGCTAGAATCATCCTTTATCGTACACGTCACCGAAAATTCTTCTCCTTCCCTAAGAAGGTGGCTGACTTTGGAGATGGAGACAATGGGTACAGCTTTGATGGCTAAAGGGGAGACAGATGTGGCACTCACATAATACGCTCTATCCCAGTCCACAATGTTAACTCAGCATGCAAAACAGTGCAGCATTAGGAACACCTAGCTGTCATCATTTGTATGTCTGAAGACATCACAACGAAACCATCCCGTCCTTGGGGTAAAGCCAGGACTGTGGAATGGGAAAGACCTGAATATGGACAGTGCCGTTTCCAAACAGGAGAAGCCCTGGTCTAGGGAAGCAAACTTGAATCTTAAACTCACACCACTTCTTATGGGTTGTGTGATAGACCGTTCACGATAACCCTTCCTTATAAGCAAGCAGGCATCCATCAGTTATACTGAAGGAAAATAGAGCCTTGCTCGTTTCTGAAAACTCCAGGTTTTAAATAAAGCGCACTTGGATTGTTCATTTTAGTGTACTGTACTTTTCCCCAAAGCTTTCCAAAAAAAAAATCTGTGCATTTGATTGCTGAGTACCAATTGGGGTTGGGTTGCATGATCTCTCACAACAAGGCCAGCTTGGCACTGTCCCCTCTGTTGATGACCGGTTTGAAACTGCACGAATACTGCAGCTGGGTAGAAAGTCAACTCGGGTATTAATAGCAAATCAAGGAGTACATAAATCATAAATCATATCTGCGTGCTCCTATTTTCAGGGGACTTGAAATCTCTCTCTCTCTCTCTCTCTCTCTCTCTCTCTCTCTCACACACACACACACACACACACACACACACACACAGAACATCCCTTGAAAGTTATGAGACTCTGGAGAATGTTCAGTCAATGAACTGCCCCCCAGACCATATGCCCAACAAGTTCTGGTGGGCACACCCAGCCCTGCCAGCTGCAGGTGGAGGACCGCCATGGGCCAGGCATGTGGGGTTGGGAGCAGAGATGATCGCCAGGCTGAGGGGGCCATTTCTGGAGGAAGGGCAGGCCTCTTGATGTTGGCTACGGGGAAGGATGACATGAACTCATGTGCAGCGAGAAACCCTGTGAGAAGTTGGTCTCCCCAAAGGGGAGCCCCTTGTGTCCCGGCATGTGACAGTCATGTACACATGTGTCAATTTCATGATTGGGAGTCTAGGGGTAGAGTCTAGCCTGTCAATCTGGAGATAGTCAATGAGACCTCTGTGTGGGCATGGCTTTCTCCTGAGAATTCTGGGAAGTCTAGTGGTATTTCCCAATTAGAGAAGAGAGACTTGACTTAGTCTCTTGGAGTCAGTCTACTGACAAGACAAGATGGTGGCATGTCCTGAGAACTGGGAGAGCTGGAGAAACCACATGGGCTTGCCCTGATGGAACCACACCTCTGGGGCTGGAGAAGGCACAGAGAGACCCCTGGCAGCGCTAAGATGCTTCTACTGCCAATGGATACTGCTGTTGGACC
The DNA here is from genome assembly GCA_004026705.1 of Nesogale talazaci. Taxonomy (NCBI): domain Eukaryota; kingdom Metazoa; phylum Chordata; class Mammalia; order Afrosoricida; family Tenrecidae; genus Nesogale; species Nesogale talazaci. The sequence goes on along the minus strand of PVJH01003734.1, from coordinate 1,813 downwards.
CTGAGCCCTAGAAATGAGGAGCCACAGGGAGACCCCTGCCAGTGCTGGGCTGCTTCTACTGCATGTGCTTTGTGAGTCAGAAGGAGATTTTATAGACTGGTCTCATATATATGGGGTAATAGTGAACTTATGACCCTGGACTGGACTGGGTTGGGATGCTTTCTCAATGCCATTCCTCTTGCATATAAACCTTTCCCTTATATCCATGTGTTTATGAATTTGTTTCTCTCATCTACCTGAACTGTGCTCCATGGGGGTCTGCATAGCTGGGGTTTCGGAGTGGGGAGCTGATTGCCAGTCCTTTCTTCAGGGTCATTTTCTGGGTGGCATTCCTTGTCCAGGATGGGGAAGCATCTGTGCCACTACTCGGGGATTCCTGGAAGAGGGGCAACCTTCCTCAATGGAAGGAGAAAAGAGAGCCCAGTACGTACCTGCCCTCACTTTCAGGATGAACTTCTCCGACAGCTCCGTCTTGCCCTCCCGGTCGGCAGAGCAGCGCATGCAGAGTTGGTGGTGGGCACGCTGCACGCTCCGGATGGTGATGCCAGACCTGGGGTCTGGGATGAACACCAAATCCTTGGGGAGAGGTTTTCCCTCGCAGCCCTTGAGGGAGTAATTGGACGCGTCTGGGTCTGTGAGAAGACACTTGACCAAGGCATCGGTGCCTTCCTTCCCGTACAGCAGCTTGTTTACCAGGAAAAGCTTGTTGGGATCTAGAAGCATATATCAGAAGTGAGTGTGAGTAGCTGGTTCGCCTTGAAAATACATTTCAGATGCTGACTCTCGTGCCAACGAACCCTGAGTGGCCAATGGTCTTTTTCTTTGCAAGTCAGAGCAAAACGGATCCAAATAATGTCGATCTGTTATGAAACTCTAGCTACGTGTTGGGAGCGAAATTGGAACCACTACACATTTTATTTCACTTCCTCCTAAATACATCCCTAGAGCAGGAGATAGGCTGCTGGTAGGATTACGTAATGGACAGGTAACCCCAAGATCCAGCGGTTCAAAACCACTGAAAGGAGCTCGGAGGGGTAAAGATGAGGCTTGTCTGATGCCGTAAAGATTGACATTTGCTTGTACCCAAACCCAAGGGCTGGGGCTTCTCATAGCAACAGCTTAAAGAGCGGCGCACATCGCAAGTGGGCCTTGTTGCCTTTGAGAGCCTGTGCAGTGCCCCTCAGAGTGAATGAGAAGTTTGACAAGCTTGGGAGTGGGCCCTTGGGCTCAGTGGGAGTCACTGGCTATCCTGCAGTGGTTGGTGGGAGCTTTGGGTTTCTCCTTCCCAGCAGACCTGGACATGGGTGCTCGGCACCCAGCCCAGCCCCATTCCATGCAAATCATGAAGGTAGAAGAAACTGCAGCCAGCAAATGCTGGCAGCCTGCGTCAAGCAGTTCCATGACTCCAAGATCAAGTTTGGGCTCACCACCGAGCAGCCTAACACCTTCTAGGCACAGACCTACCCCACCCTAAGTTTGCCCAATCAACGAATAAAGTTGAACTTTTAAAAAAATAAATGACATTTGCAGAAACCATAGAGAGCAGTTCTTTACCCTCTACAGTTGCTGGAGTCCGAAGTGACTCAAGGGCAATGGGGTGGACACTCCTCGATGTCCCATTTATAGATGAAGAAACTCAGCCTCCTTTTACAAAACAAAAGGGCAGAGCAGGACCCGGGCCCAGAGCCGACGGACCTCAAAGTGAGAGCTCAGCTGCACTCAGCTGATGTAAAAAAGAAGAAGAAAGGAAGAAGTTGCACATGGTGTTTGGACTCAAAGATATTTTCTCAGTTTCAGATCCTCAACTATTTTA
>PVJH01003733.1:126591-136882 GCA_004026705.1 Nesogale talazaci | reverse complement strand
ACACACACACACACACACACACACTGATTTGCCCCTTTACCTAAGATTGCAACCACCAGGATGCCACATATATTCACCACAGAGTAGAAAAGCTGCCGTTTTGAAGGTCCATCCTGATTCTTAATAAACTTCATCATGCATTTTAATAGGACATAATTGGACAGTCCTTTAGCAGTTCTCAAGCTGTGGTTCACAGTGGTCACCTAAGACCATCAGAAAACACAGATTTCTGATGGTCTTAGAAATCAAGACACCGCTTCTCTTTCTATCTCCAGGCAGGACTGCCCACATGCAGATACAGCGACATATGAGTACCTGGTGTGAAGACTGTCACCCATGCTACATCATTTATTTGTCATTAGAAGTATTTCATAATATAGCATTACATGTTGCTTTGTGATTAATTGTTATACTTTAATAATATTCAACTTATAACAATGAAAATATATCCTGCATATCAGATATTTACATTATGAGTCATAACAGCAGCAAAATCACAGTTATGAAGGAGCAATAAAAATAACTTTATGGGCCTGAGCCCCAGTGGCGTAGTGGTTGAGTGCAAGACTATAGCCCACTGGGTTGGTGGTTCAAATCCAGCAGCAGCTCTGCAGGAGCACGGCTGGGCCTCCTACTCCCACCAGAGGACAGTGATGCAAAGTAAATGAAAATAACTTTGTGATTGGGGGTCACCACAACAGGAACTGTATTAAAGGGTCAGGGCATTCGGAAGATTGAGAATCACTGTTCTAAAGAGTTCACTATTTGTTTTAATAGGTACAAGTCCTTCCAAAACAAAATTTGGTTAAAATATGTTTTACTTCTGAATTATAATTAGATTAAATGGATATGTTTTCCTTAAGATCTCAACTTTTATTTCATAGCATGCATATGCAGCGCAATCAAACGTTTTAATATCATAAGGAACAAATGAAGATAGATATGTGTACACACACGCAACTTTAGGGTTAAGATCTCTTAAGTCATTTAATGAACTACCGCACACATGGCACCCCAACCACTACATCCCCAAAGCTTCTTTTCACCACAGCCAGCATGCCAAATCCAAATATATGCTAGATCTTCTTTGGAATACAATAAACTGATCTTGTTGGAAATAGGGTAGTTAGGGTTAGGGTTAGGATTAGGGTAGAAAAAACTAATTTTTAAAAAAAGGAAATAGGTTAGTTCTAGGAAATAAGTCACTTATACCTAAGGAGACAGTGAGGGGCAGTCTGAAACCCACCTGGGACCCCAAACTCCAAGCTGGCCCTAAATTTATACTCCTGGTGATAGGTGCCGACATTACTAAAAGTCAAACCGGGGGGAAAGGAGGACACTAGTATGCCATCTGAAGAAATACAGGAACACTTGCACCCTAGACGCCGCCTTCCAGACTACAAGGGTAGTCGTTCTACTGGAGTCCCAAGACAGCCACCACAGCCATCTTCCCCATGTTCCAGCAGTATCTGTGTACACACCAGAAATTTCTGGTTGAGTTCACTTTCTGCTACCAAACTGCTAAGGGAAACTAAACTAAAATCCAATTAAAGTCATAATTTCTTATGACTCCCTCAGCCATCTCTCTTAAGTCTCATGCTATTAATCCAGGTCAGATCCGGCTCTTTAGAAGCTGACTGGTATAAACAAGCAAAACAAAAGCACAAATGTAAACACAGAGGACTGAAGCAATCTGAAACCTCGTGCCAGTTTCCTAAAATGCCACTGCTAGTTCCCCTATGTAAAAGAGAGAACCCCACTCTAACTGACCCCAAATACCCTCGTGGGCCAGGTGTTCAAGTCTCTGCACGCTATCATCTTGAACGACAACAAAATGCTGGGCATGACTCTCCATTTCTAGGTATTTGATAGGGTACTTTTTAAAGAAAGGTACAGCAGAACCCCGAGCACCATGGCTAATCTATTTGGGAAGGAGCATCAAGATGCAATACAGTTGAGTTCTGAATCAATTTTTCCCATAAGAAATAACTGAAAACCGATTAATCCGTTCTTGACCACTACGTTTTTACCCTAACATTGCCTTTTTATACAAAACATGACACAGAAATAATAAGTTCAGAGTTAATCCAGCAGCAGCAAGGCTGCACCCTCACTTCCACCAGAGGGCAATGATGCGCCCCCTCCCCCAAAAAATAAATTCAGAGTTAAGTAAGATAATTTAATAAGAAACACAACATTAAAAAAAAGTTCTTAATAACTGCAATGTGGCTCATACCTTGTGACTGATGAGGATCTGGATCTGTGGACAAAGATGTGGAGAGGAGGTGTGGCGAGAGAATCCTTCCATAAAACCAACTGGTAGATGCTTTTCAGGAGTTTGTTACCTTCTTTCATGAGGACCTGACTGGCTTTGTCTAAAATAAAACAACAAATTTTAAGCTGTCTAATGTGATCTGCTATTGGCATTTCCATAACTGTTTTCTGAAATGGTTTACTAAATTATCAACAATGTCAACAACACAGCTAACCAGTTCTTTATCATGATGATTCTTTTCCAAAAACCCTATCTTCAGACCTGTTTTTTCACTAAAAACAGTACAAAAAGTCACAAAAATCTTAGAAAATTATAGCAAAATGCTTGGAACACAGCCGCAAAAGATTTAAACAGCACATACTAACAACGTGGACTAAAGCCACCAAGTGACCAAAACATGAACTGCTTTTGTTTACAAAAATCAAGTGCATCAGGTGGCATTCCAGTCCTTTATTCGAACTCCGATGCAAAAATTTCTCGACATTTCGAGTCAAAAATCCACTTTTGTCAAATACTGATATGTTCGTGTCCCGGGGTTTCTACAGTATCCCAAGAGATATAAATCAGTGAACAAAGAATTTATTGGTGTCATGGGATTTTCCTTTCAGAAAAGATAGCATAATTAGCATATGACTATAAGACTGTGAGAACACGCACACACACCAAACGTATTATCAAGTAGATTCCAACGCATTGCAAGCTACAGCACCGAACTTCCTCGGAGCCTTTCCAAGGCTGTAATCTTTATAGAAACAGGAGGTCGCGTCTTTCACCAATGGGGCAGCTGGTGGGTTCACGTTGCTGGCTTTTGCTGAGCAGTTAACCAGTGTGTCACCGGGACTTCTTTAAATAAAGAGCAAAAGGCAAAACGGAGGCTGCTTAAGTAGTGTCTACTGGAACCAGGGCTGGATTATCCAATAAGCAAACTTTGAACTGGTCCATTTGTGCCCCACTCTGTTTACCAAGTTTACCCAGCCCTCATCCCAGCAGAGGCATGGTGAGACCCAGGTGAAACGGCTGGCCAGAAATGAGCAATTAAAGATGATGAACCCACATGCACCTTCCTCAGCCAGGCTGGGGTCTACTGTTTGCTTTGTGGCCCGCCCTGCCCTGAACATCAGAGAGCGTTTAGAAGACATGCTAACATTCATTTCATCCCCGTGATTCGCAGAGTAAGGAGTTCTTTCTAATAGAGATCATGTTCCCTCACTTACCAAGCCTGGTTGAATACTTGGGGTAATAAAACCTTGCTCTACCTTCCGGCATTTTCTCAGCAACGAGCACAGTAAGAGCGTCACAACACTCTCCCTGTCGATTTCAGCAAACTTTCTACCAAAAGCCTCGCCTCTCAAGCTGAAACCAAGCCCTCCCAACTCACGATAAAGGGGGTGCCAGACAAAGCCAAGAGGAGTGAGACCCTAAAATACCTGAGCAGGTGAGAGCTGGAGAGAGTTCTCAACTCATGCTGAAAGCTGAGGGAAAACAATCGTCGGGCTGGTTGTTGTTGTTGCTTTTCCCCCAGTGCTTTACTCTTTATTATAAAGTGTTCAGTTAAAAAAAAAACTTACAGTTCAGAGATGAGCTTTGAAAGTTCATATGGGGCTGAGCCCCCCGTGGCGAAGTAGTTGAGTGCGGGACTACGGCCCTTGGGCTTGGCAGTTCAAATCCAGCTGCGACTCTCCAGGTAGCTCCCACGACCACCAGAGGGCAGTGATGCCCCACCCCAAAAAAGGAAAGTTCAAAAAAAGAAAGAAAGAAAGTTTATATGCCAGAGCATTTTCTCAAAATGAGTCACCTACCAAAAGAAATACAACCACCAAACAGAAGCTACTTTCAAGTGTTGCAGAGCCCAACAATTTTATATCTTAGAATTTCTAAATAGCCTAGTAGAAAATTCTTCTCATAGTTTTGTACTGATAAGAATTTTGTGGAATGTTAAAAATGCATTTATTTCAAAAGTGTCATGCATTCAGATGTTGACATTTTAAGAACTGTTTTATGGGTCGTTCAGCAAACTGTCAGGCTCTCATAGTTTCCTGCTGCCTGACAGCTGAAGTCTTTTGAGGTTGAGCGGAGGAGGCATCTCTTAGAGACACTTTCTTGACTTACAATTCAGTTAATCCCTATAGCAATTCTTTTTTTTAATTGTACTTACTTAGACAGATTTGCCTAAAATCTTCAGGTATTTTGTTTTGTTTAGTTTTTGCATAAAATGGTTCAGGTAACCTAAATCATACTTTAGATATTATAAAGTGCTGAAGAACCATTTATAACTCTTGTGCTCTGCAAAAGGATTAGTCCTTTACCCTGATTGATTGGAGTTCAGCCTACAAAACCCGAGAATATCAAGGGAGGTGCCTCACTTCCAGGGATTGAAGGAAAGCATGTTGCACTTATTTGCCTCACAACTAAATATGACTTATTTACACCAAGTTGGCAATCATGGGTACAGCTGGAGAAAAGGCTTTTGTATTGTTTTTATTTTGGTGTTAGAAGACCCTCCTTTCTTTTCTGAGAGGAATATTCTTATTAGGGTGTTAAGTGTTGGGTGTAGGCATTTCCTTGAAGACATTCGCTAAGACTCTGCTGCAAGTCCTTGCTTTGGGGAGAGACCCTTCATAATTTCCTTTCTTCTGTGCCAGAGTGAACCAGGAAGTGACAAAAAGTCCACAGAAAAAAGCACCTAAAAGATGATGAACTTGCGCACCAACCTCTTACAGTCCCTTCTGTGTCTGGCACGACCCTGAGTTGTATCAACTTGACAGCAATAAAGTCATCTCTACATGTGGCGTCTTTTGCTTCTCTTTATTTGGTCTTAGAGAGCAGTCCTGTTGCAATCCCCATCTTAAAAACAAACAAACTCATGGCCACAGGATCAATTCTGGCCCCGAGCGGCCCTCTAGGTCAGAGGAGAAGAGCCCCTGTGGGTTTATGAAACTGTAACTCTTTTCAGGAGTAGAAGGCCTCATCTTTCTCCCACAGGGGGGCTAGTGGTTTCGAACTGTGATCAGCCCCCTCTGTAACCACTAGGTCTCTGTGAGTTGAAAGCGACTTGAAGGCAGTGAGTTTCTATCCCCCATAGAAAAACATTTTTTAATTGCGTTTAGATTGTTCCGTTCTTCAGCCAGCACACACATTAGACACAGCGCCAGTTCCCTCAGCGTCCTCTGACCCTGGGAGTGCAGAGCTCAGCTGCTGTTAGGTGTCTTCCAGGCAGATCCAACGCACAGTGTCCCTCCACGCCTGAGGAGAAAGCACGGCTTGGTCTTGGACTGGTCTCACAACCGTTGCCACATTTCACACCATCTTTTCGGCAACGCCTCAATCCATCTCATTGGACACCTTCCCCCTTTTCACCGACTCCCTTGAATTTGACCCGATGGAAATCGCTTTTTGTTCTTGTTCTTCTCCTTTACCAAGCATGATACCCTTTTCCAGGGACGGGTTCCTCCTGACGAGATGTCTAAAGTACATGAGATGAAGTCTCTCGTCCTCCCTTCTAAGGGGCCCTTGGGGTGCACTTCTTCCAACCCAGATGTGTGCATTTCTCTGGTTGCCCATGGTATATATAGTCCATATTTTTCACCAACACCATAATTCAAAAGCATCAGTTCCTCTTCAGTCTTCCTGATTAGTTGTCTAGCTTTCACATACATAGGAGGAAAACATGCTGGCTTCCTTCAGATACACCTCAGTCCTCAAGGCTACATCTTTGTCTCTTAACCCATTACAGAGGTTTGTGCAGGAGATTTGCCCAAAGCAGCACGCCAAAGACTCAGATAAAATGAAACACTATATCTTCAACACGTTTGTTGTAGTTGTTTAACATGATGCTGCATCTTCAGTAAGCTGTGAAGATTTTTATTTTCATATGTGAAGGTGTAATCCACAGGAGTCATAGTGCCTTTGATTTAACAAATTCTCCATCCTCAACGGACCCTGAAATTTGATATAACCTACTTCTACAACTTGTTCCATTTTGCGCAGCATAATGTGTCCCTTGCCAGACGTTACTTGGCAGGAAGGGACTCTGAGATTGAAGAGAGGTAACATTATTATAAGGATGGCAAAGCTCCACCAAAAATGCAGAAAGAAATCACTGTGCTCGGTCATGAGCAGGAAGAATAAATAGGACATGATCGCTTCAGCCGTGTCTTTGTTTTCCAAATGCCGATCTTCTAGAATCTTATTAGGGTGGTGAAGGTGCGTGATTTTATGGGCCTCCGGGCTAACAATTTCATTTTCTTTTCCATCAAGCTTTACGATGATATTGCTTTGCTTTCCCCATAAGCACAGAGAAAACAACATAGAAGGGACAGACAAGTTTGGTTTGCTTTATTGTTAGCAAATTATCCAGAATTTGGTAAAACTCTAGGTGGGGTTTCTTGCACTAACCCCAAAACATAATGGAAGCACTGTTGTGGGTTGGATTGCGGTACCACACACTAAGTGTTGGAATCCTAATCCCCTTACCTGTGACGTTTTGTGATAACCTGTGTGATATAATGTAAGTACCAGCAAATGTGATGTAATATCATCATCTTCCATAATGCGATCTAATGGAATACAATCAATCAATCAATTGGGGTCATACCCAGTTAGAGGCACACAGAAATCTAGGGGAAAACACAGACACTGTCCGACAGTGGAAACATGAATCCACAAGCCCATAAATTTCAAACTTTGGTAGCTACTAACAGCTAAAATAGACCATTGAGAGTCATTCTAATTCTGGACTTCTAGTGCCCTGAACTATGAGGAAATAAATATCTGTCCTTTAAAGACACCCACGTGTGGTTTTTATGCTACAGGAGCCCTAGAAGAGTAAAACAAGCAATGGGACAGTTTTGCGGAGTCAACACAAAGTTCCCTCTGAAAACATGTGTGAGGAGAGGCTGTAATTGAACCTGGGTGGCAGAGCAAGACTTTACTCAGTGAAGAGCAGCCTAGGAAGACAGCAGCATGAACAAAGGTCAACATGAAAAGTCTAGGCATCCATGGCAATCTGTGACTCCATGAAGATTTATTGTTTGGGACCAGGAGTGAGATAATTATAGCAGATCAAGTTGGAAAGCAAGTCTAAGTCCTAATGGTGAAGAGACAGATCACCCAATGTTAAAATGCTCTCTGAAAGAACACGTCATTCTCTTTTCAAGTGGACAGTAGAGCAAAGTCTTCCTCTCAAACACTTTTCTTTTAAACACATGCTTTCGTGAACAATTTGGCAGTCGATTCTGCTAAAGCAGGGGCATTGTAGAGCAGGAATTCCCAAACCTCACTAAGCATTGGCACCATCTGGGATGGCTCTGTTTTAATCCCTAAAATATGATTCTTGGGACACAAGGATCTTTGTCTGCTTTGCTCCATGATGCGTCTCAGGACCTAAGAACAAAGCCAGACACCTAGCAGAACTTGGTAAATATGTGTTCAATTAACTCATGAAAACATTGATTTCTGTATTTCATACCAAATTTACGGCATCTGAATCTTCAAGAGTGAAGTCTAACCATGTGCATTTTTAACATAGCCCAGGAGATTACTGAAAGAGCCCCGGGTAAGTTTGCCACCATGAATTTAGGAACCTCTTCTCTATGCAACCAATAATTCAAGTAAAATAAAGTGTTGGGACAACCTGATCTACACAAGGTCACCAGGAAATGGAAGAGTAGGATCACTGAGGCTCAGAAGAGTATGTAATGAGATCCTGTCTCAGCCAAGAATCCTTAGAAAGCTACTGTTATCACTGGTAACGTATCTTATGTGTGAATGCTATCCACTAGGTATATGGCTGATGAGGTTGAGTCTCTTTTTACCTTGTAAAGTCAGAAAAGGTTCCTACACCCTTTACATAGAGAGAAAATAGACAGGAAGGAGCAAGGATGGTAAGAATCCGCCCCATGTACTTTGGATACATTACCAAGAGGGACAGTCCCTATCAAACACCATGTTTGGCCAAGCAGAAGGTCAGGGAAAGGGAGGAAGACACTCAATGAGGGGAATTAACACAGTGGCTTCAAGGATGGGCTCACTGTGCCAACAAGATGACTTTGGAGACTCAGGGTTAACCACTGTGAGGATGGCAGGACCTGACTGGGTTTCCTCCTGTTGTGCATAGAACCACTGTGAGCCAGAAGTGAGTCGAGGGCGCCTCACAACTCATAACACCCAAACAGTAGCAGAACCAACAAAACCACAAGTCAGGAACAAAAACTTATCCAGACATTCCCAAACTGTGCTCTCTGACACTTTTGCATCAATACGGTATAAACCCCTCAAATAGAAAACTACAATAAATATATTTTGATATGATGATGAGGAAATAGATCGATGTACATATATCTACAGGTTTAATATTAAGGTAGCTGATGGACGTGGGCCTGTACTCAAGTACTCCTTCAATGCAAGAACACTTTGTTCATTTAAACAGGTATTCCCTGATGCTCACCTTCCCAACATGATCATTGAAGACAAAGCAGGTGCATAAGCAAATGTGGTAAAGAAGGCTGATGGCGCCCGGCTATCAGAAGATATAGCTTCTGGAGATAAACAAGCGGCCATCCAGCTCAGAAGCAGCAAAGCCCACATGGAAGAATCACAGCAGCCTGCATGATCACAAGATGTCGAAGGGATCAGAGATCAGGCATCAAAGACCAACAACAACAACAACAAAAAGAACATATCATTGTGAATGAGGAGGATTGTGGAGTGGGGACCCAAAACCCATCTGTAAGTAACTGCACATCCCCTTACAGAAGGGTTATAGGGAGTAGACAAGCCAGTCAGGGTACAGTGTAGCAACGATGAAACGTACAACTTTCCTCTAGTTCTTAAATGCTTCCCCACACCCCACTATCATGATTCTAATTCTACCTTACAAATACAGCTAGACCACAAGCTATACACTGGTACAGATAGGAATCGTAGACATGGGGAATCCAGGGCAGATGATCCCTTCAGGACCAGTGGTGAGAGCGGCACTACCACGAGAGTGGAGGGAAGGTGGGGTAGAAAGGGGGAACTGACCACAAGGATCTACCTATAACCCCCTCCCTGGGGGGCGGACAACAGCAAAGTGGGTGGAAGGAGACGTTGGACAGTGAAAGCCAAGACAAAATAATAATCATTTATAAATTATCAAAGGTGGGGGGGGGTATGAGGAGGGAGGGGAAAATGAGAAGCTGGTACGATGGGCTCAAGTAGAAAGCAAATGCTTTGAGAATGATGATGGCAACAAATGTACAAATGTGCTTGGCATGATGGATGGATGGATTGTGGTAAGAGTTATATGAGTCCCCAATAAAATGATTTCTTAAGTACTAATAAAATAAAATTTAAAAACAGATTTTTAAGAAAGAAAACTGCTATCTATTTAAGAAAGTAATTGCTGTTTCAATCTTGAAAACGGGGAGGAAAATTGCCGTTTTCATCTTAAAAGAAGGAAAAGGTCGCCACTCTCCTAGGATGACTTCACACATGCATGAGGCTGCATCACCAGCAGGAGCCCAGTGAGGGCCTTGAAGGCAAACTTGGGCAGACACAGACTGGGGCACTGGGGAGGCAGCTGAAGCTTTATCAGTACGCATTCACTGAACAGTGCCCACGCATAACCTTATCACATGGTTGTCATCCATTTATTTGAAATACAGCAAACTAAGAAGCAGGATTTCAGAGGGTGCTATTTTATCAAAACTCCAAACTCATTGCCATAGAGTCTGTGCCGACTGACGATAACCCCACAGGGCAAGGTAGAACTGCCAAAGGAGCCCTGGGAGTGCAGTGGTGACAGGCTGGACTGCAATCCAGCACGGTCGGCAGTTCCAAACCACCAGCAGATCCGTGGGTGAAAGACAGGGCTTTCTACTCCCCTAAATTGTTAAGAGTCTCAGACACCCACAGGGGATCGCTGGGAGTCCATGGCAGTGAGCTTGGTTTGGGTCATTATTCTTTTAAAAGGTTTCACTGCTTTTTTCCAGAGGTGTGAATGTCAGCCCAGTCCTGTATAGAGGTACCAATGGA
>PVJH01003733.1:0-126491 GCA_004026705.1 Nesogale talazaci | reverse complement strand
AACAATAAAGCTGGGCCCCCAACTACACACACACGCACCCCAATAATTGGGAACCCAACAAGATGACTTTGGAGACTTGGGGTTATCCTGGGACTACAGGAATCATGAGCACTTTGCTTAAAAAAGAAAAGAAACCACTACCTGGAAAGTACCAAAGCTCAAACCAAATCGAGTGCTAATGAGTGCATGCCACCCCCGAGCAACGCAGTGTTGGGTAGCCAGAGGACTTCCAAGGCTTTCCGCTCTACAGAGGCAGCCCCTCAGCACGATGGCAGCTCCACAGTAGCAGACCAGTACTCAACTGTACTGCTAGGCCTTCTTAACAGCCCCCCCCCACCACCACCACCACCACTACCAAATGGGATACTTTTCTGTCCAGATTCCTGGACATTCATCTTTCTCTGTCTTCAAAACTGTAGTGGAAAAATTACAAGATTTTTTAAAAATATTTTTTCACTAAGTTTTAACCTCCCCAATATCATGCCATTTTCATTCTAATTCACTTTCCTGATAGACATCCTCTGGGCTGTTTCTTTGTTTGTTTGCTTGTTTGTTTTTGGGACTGGTATTTTACTGGTTGTTGTGAGGATCTGTACAGAGAAATGATAAACAATGTGTATATAATTCTGTTGTTGTTGTTTGGGGTCACACAACCTGCATTGCTGAAGCCTGCAGTTGAAAGGGGGTGCCAAGGCGGGCTGTGATCCACATGGTTGGCACTTCAAAAGCACCAGCATCTCAGTGGGAGAAAAGCCGGGCTTTCTAGTCCCATGAGTGGGTTCAGTCTCAAATCCACAGGGAGCCACTGTGAGGCAGCACTGGTGTGATGGCAGTAAGGTTCGTCTTGTTTCATTGTGACATGTCCGGATCTGTAAGTGTGACTGCTGCTGTGAACGAATGTTATTGGAAGATAGGCCCCCTCACCAACCTCTGCTGTGTGTGTAAATAAGGTCCAGTCACTTGAGTTTAATCTATAATACAAATACAAATCAACAATTCATGTATTTTAGTTCAATTCTGGCCTGCAGTGGAATGTTTTCCTTTTTTCAGCAGTTTTAAATTTTATACCGTGGGTTAAACAAATGACACTACCGGTGCAGTGGTGACGTGTTGGACTGCTGACTGCAAAGTCAGAAGTTCAAGATCACCAGCCAGCTACACAGGGGAGGAATGAAGCTTTCTGTTCCTATGAAGACTTTCTGGCTTGGTGACCCACAGGGTTTAGAGACAGCAGTTCTGCTCTGCCTTGTTGGGCTGTTATGGACTGGCATTGACTTAATAGCAACAGAAGTGATGCCCCAGGAGGATGATCAATAATGTTCTGTTACATAAAAGAATGTCTCTAAAGCAAATCAGAAATATATATAAACCATTAGTGTATTGAGGGACTTGGGGCTTGCGCTTAACTCTAGCCCCAGTCTGTGAAAAATGACTTCTTATGATATGACCTTGTTTGATGCTCAATCTTATGGCAAGGTCACTGAAGATATAGGTACTATGGCAGAGTGTGGTGAAAAAAAACTAGATGATGCCTGGTATCCAAAAGAATAGTATCTGGGGTTTTAAAGGACTGTTTTCAAATAAGCAGCCATCTAAATAAGGCATCCACTAAGTCCACATGGAAGAAGCACACCAGCATGTGTGAACCAAGGATTATAAACAATATAATTCAAATCAAAGAGAGGGCATGGCATCAGAGATTAAATTGTGAACACCTGGCTTGCAGAAGACTACAGATGACAGTGGAAGCCCAAAATCCACTCACAGGGTCCACAGAGCTCTGGTCACAGCTGAGGGATGAAACAGGCTTGTTATCAGCAGAGAGCATTGGAAAGTCAATGATGGCAAAGGCAGGTCACAGTATCATTGATCTCCATTTTCACCTATCTTGAGGCTGTTTTGGTTTTGTTTGTTTTCTAAGTGAAGGGGGAATACACATGAATTAAGCCCATGTGACACTGGACTGATTCGCCTCTGGCCATGGGCCAGGAAGGTGAGGAGCATGTGAGTCTGCAGGAAGAACTGTCGCAGGTGCAGTTAGGTTAGAATTTAGCATCCTCTCATTTGATCTTTCTGATGTTCCATTTAAATTTGTTCTGCTCTTTTTAATATTTTTGTTTCCTTTCCTATCAAGGTTGCTATCTGTTTTGCTTTAGTATTCGTGTCAGGATCTTGTTCATTTAAAAATATTTCCCTGTATATGAAATCTAGAAGTGGTAAATCTATAGACAATACCTGGATGAACGGTTCCTTGGGGGTACAGCAGGGGAGGATGGGGGAAATGGGAAGCTAAAAACAGTGAGTACGAGATTGAGAAAAATGCTCTCAAACTGATTGTGGTGATGATCGAACACCAGCTCCTCTTGCTAGGACTGAACTCTTGAATTGAATGCTGCATCGCTATATGCTAATAAAACTGTTGGTGGGGGGAGATCCTGAGTTGCCACCAGAACGTATTGGTTTACACTCACTTCTCTTCTCCTTTCAACCCCAAGTCTGTGTTCTTCTGATCTGTTTATCAAGCTTCGTCTCTAAGCAGCTCTTTGGGCAGCGGCATCCGTCTTACAGTTGCTGAGTGATTCCTTCCCCTCCCATGGCCCTTTCCTTTGAGGAATCCCTTGAGGCCTACTGCCGAGGTTGGAGTGAGGCAGCGTCATAAGGAATGGGAGTGGAGTTCTGGCCTACAGGAAAGCAACAGTGGTGATGGCAGCAAAAGTCACTGAGGACAGCACTTGAAGCAGCTGATGCCTCTGGATGTGACTCCTTCTTCCCACATCTTCCCCAGGACCAGTGGTTTACACCACGTTCCCAAGCCCTAATCCCTGCGAACCGAGTCGTTCGTGCCTCCCTCAGGGCCTGTAAGGACTTGGAAAGGAGATTTTCAGTAAATGACTGACATCCTGCTTGTGAGGGGAGGGGGTCCTGAGCCATGGGCACTGTACCACAGTTTCATCCCCATTTGTACTCCCGGTCTACTGAAGTTGTACACGCAGTGCATGCATTCATGTGCCCATTCAACCCGTGGTTAAGCGAGTTACTACTGTACACCCATTTGAGGTGCTGGGCCTACAGCTGTGAATAAAATCGTCCAAATCCAGACCCCCATAGAAGTATCTTCTAGCGCAGTGATTCTCAACCTTCCTAATGCCGGGACCATTTAGTGCACTTCCTCAGGTTGTGGTGAGTTCCAACCATTAAATTGTTTTTGTTGCTACTTCATAACTGTAATTTTGCTACTGTTATGAATTGGGCAACCCCTGTGAAAGGGTCATTCAACAACCCCCCCTCAAAGGGGTCACGACCCACAGGTTGAGAACTGCTGTTCTAGTGGGAGAAGCAGTCAGCTAAGGGGACAGAGAAGCACTATCTAATATAGTTGCAATGGTGACTATATATGTGTGTATATATACATATATACATATATATTACCATAGATAATTAAGTTAAAATTTGAATTTTTCAGTGGCACTGACCACCTTCCCAGCGGTGAGTAGACCATTGAGTAGCCATAGGGTGCTAGGGAGTGAGTGCTACGTTAGACATCATGGCTCTCATGACACAGCAGGGAGATCACAGGAGAGCACCAGACAGGACGAGGGTAGAGGATAATGGGCACAACCTCTTTAGAGATGGCAGTCAAGGAAGACTTCCTGGAGAGAGACGGATCACACAATGCTGAAAAGAAGATGAAAACATGGAGCCGTGGCCAACAAGGGCTAAAAAGCTGCTGTTGAGTCGATGAGCCGATTCAGACTCCTGGGAACCCCGGGAATATAAATCGGTGTTCACCAAGGCCTCATTGCGTGGCTTCTACCCCAATCTTCGGTTCCATGCTTAACCGTTTGTACACGGAGGGATGGACGGGCCTAGCAAGGATCCGGATGAGGGCAACAGTAAAACTTTTCTTTCTGGGCTGAGAGGTGAAGGCCCCAAACCGAGGAGGCCTAACTGGTAGACCGAACGTCTGGGGAAAGGGAACAAGGCGCAAGCACACCGAGGAGGCCTCAAACTCCGAGCAGCCAAGGCTTCCTCATGCAGCAGCAGCAGCAGCGTAGCAGCAATCCCTGGGGTGCTCTCGGACCTCCCGGCCTCACTTGCACTGTGACCCATGATGAATGAGAACAACTGCCCAGAACAAGCTTCCTGTGTTCTGCACGACATGCCTCACTGGGCCTGGCATCATCTTTTCAGAAGCCCGCCCCGACCCTGCCGGCTGGTTGGAAATCTTTCGCGTCTTACCATGGGCACGCACTTAGGTGCGATGAAGAGGATTGGCAGGTGTGTTGACAAACACTTGGTCTTCCCGAGCGGGGTTCAGATCCACGCTGTGCAGGTTTGTGCCTCCGTAACCGGCTAGGAAGTCTCCGAGCAGGAACCCGGTGGTGGCGGGGGCTGTGAACTGTGAAGTCCGGAGTTCAAAACCTCCAGTCATTTCGTGAAAGAAAGACAAGGTTTTCTGACTCGGAATCCCCCCAGGGCAGCCCTACTCTGCCCTGTAGGCTTACTCTGCGTCAGAATCGACTCGATTGCAGTGAGTGAGTGGATAAAGGTGATATTGAAGATTTAAGATCTGAGTTTCTTGTTCTCCAGGATAGAAAAACACACCTTCACACCCGATACCCACCAAGCTTTACACCTGGAAAATTGCATTGCTAAGCAGCTCAGCCCAAAGCAAACAAAAACCAAATGGTCTTTGATTTTCCCGTGTGCCATATATAAACTGGACTTACCAAATGCGGACAGCAGGTGGTGCTCTTGATAAAGTGATGCTTTCGCTACTACCCCCCCCCTCCCCCCCACCCCTATGTAAACTGAACCAAGGGAGCAAGAGAACTTGTAGCAAGCACACTGATGGCTTCTCCGCGGATGCTTTAGAAAAACATGACATTCCGGTGCCTCCATAACACACTGCCCCTATTCCAGAACCAAACCACAGGCAGCAAGTTGGTTCTAACTCCTAGAGACCCTATATAGGTAGGGTTTGGGACATTATATATCCCTAATGGAAGCGACGGTCTCATCTTTCTGGGGTAGAACGACTGGTGGATTTGAGCCCCTGACCTTGTGGTTAGCGGTCCAGCTCCTAGTCCGCAGCGGCAAGGCTCTGACGGCCCCTGTTAAGACCCAGGGAAAAGGCGGTGTGACGTGCCTGTTGGTGTAACGGCTCCACATGGGGCTGAGGCGTGCTTGTCTCGGAGGGACTGGGCTCATCTCTAAGTTTTCGCAGAGTCCTAGCTGTCACCGTTCCTCCCTGTGTGTATTCCTTATGATCCTGCATGCCCAGCACTTCCTTCCCCTCTTACGGATGCCCACCCTCCACAGAGCCTTTCTGCTGGTTGTGACTGGTTGACTGGTGGCGGATTCAATCTGTGGCAGAGTACCAATAAATGCTCACTCTCCCGGGGAGCATTAGCTGGTTCTTCAGAGGATCCACGGAGGTAGGTTACCCCTCTACAAACTCATGTTCTTGCTTTAGGGATACCCACAGAGGTGGCCCTCCTACGAGTTTACCAGCAATATGGCTTAAGAGTTGGCCCACTTCGTCCATGGGACACATACACCCTGGTGTGCCACCCACTGTAGAGGCCAGTGCCCCTGAGAGGCTGCCCTCCCGGTCCCAGCTCATCTCCACACCTTGGCAGCCTCTGGTTCTGTGTCGACCCGCAGGTCTGAAGCTTCAGAATAAGACAATTATGTTCCTGAACTGGACTATCCCAAGACCTTTTCATCTGATGGAAATGGGATGAGAGGCATGTCTTCCTCACAAGAACTAGAGAGCAGGAACTTGTTGCTGTTGCCTCCCCCGCCCCCTCCAGCTGTGCCCCTGTCAAGTCCACTCTCACAGAGACAAGGGGGGTGGAGGGGGTACCAGTTCTGCTAATAAAACACCCTTCTCAAGAAACATTTTCTGAATTTAGAATTTGGAGCACTGTGGCAGTCACTAATCTGTCAATTTCAGGATTGGAAGTGCAGGGGTAGAGTCTAGCTGGTCAATCCAGAGATAATGAGACCTCTGTGGGCGCATGGCTTTCTCCTGAGAATTCTGGGAAATCTCACAGTATTTCCCCCTTGGAGGTGAGAAACTTATGACTCAGTCCCTTGGAGACACTCTACTGATAAGACACAAGGTGACTCCCCAGGGAGACACTGCAGCATGCTAAGGACCCTGAGCCATGGGGAGACTCCTGCCAGTGCTGAGATGCTTTAGAAGTCATAGAGAGGGCCCTGCCAGCACTGAGTTGCTTCTACCACCACTGGTTACACAAGACTCTATACCCTCTGGCCTGTGATTGTCATGGTATCATTGCATGTGCCTCGTGAATGTGAAGAAGACTTTATAGATTGGTATTGGACATATGGGCTAATATAGGACTTATGACCTTTGACTGGACTGGGTTGGGATGCTTTCTCAATGTTCCATTCCTCTTGTATATAAACCTATCCCTTATGTGCATATGCATGTTTATGAATGTTTTTCTCTAGTCTACCCGGACTACCACAAGCATTTAGCGTCTTTCATTATCAAGTCTGAGTTTGCACGAAACTCCAAGAAGACATGAAAAAGTCCACTTAATTCTGAACCCCACAGTGACCCCCTTCTCCCATCTTATATCTTATTTACACACAAAGAAGCAAATGTATTATTAATTCCTCAGATTATTCTGAAGGCTAGCTGCAAAGGTCTGTCATGTGTTTACAAAAAGGAGTAATGCTTTCACATGATCTCCCTTTTTGTTTCTTTCACAGGGTTTTTCTGGTGTTTTGAGTACATGAGTGAGACATTTCCTTTTGGGAAATAACTCTGTGGGAAACTTCTCAGGGGACACCTGCCCCTCTGACACATGGGATCCCCAATGCGCTGCCCCCTATTCACTCCATTGAAGGGGGCCAGCACGTTGGCTAGCATGCTACACATGTGACTGTTAGCTGAAGGGAGTCCGAAACGCAAACACACTTCTCAGTAATCTTTTTAAATTGAGTTATCAGGTGAAGCCAGGCATGCACATTTTATTGATTTTTCTGAAAAAATAAGGCTGAGTTTACTAAATACGCACTTAATACTAGATCATTTTTCTTTGGCTTACAAGTGCAGGAAGCTGGTGAACACACCACAGTTCTCTGCAACAACACATTTTAAAAGTCACATGAGATGCTCCAATAATGCTTCAACCTTGGTAGAGATTTAACTTCAAGTTCAAGTCCATACAGTTCTTGTTGTTGTTAGAGGCCACTGGAACACAGCAGGCCTGGGCTTGTGGCACCTATGTGTGAGCTCTTGCTAGCAGCCATGTGGCAATCATCTCCTGGAGGACCTGCCTCTCTGTCGCTGTCCCTCCACTTTACCACAGATGGTAAGTTCTGTCAAGGGCAGAGCCCATGTGAGACAGAGTCCTGACAAAGAAAAACATTCAAGGATTTCCCACTAAATAGAGGCTGACAGAAAAGTGATGTGCGTGCCCTATTAAAGACCTTGTAAAAGACACTTGCAAGGCAATCCCCCGAGCTCTGGATTTCACACCTATCATTGGACAAAATGTTTAACTATGCATTTCAAGTTGGGGCCATGAAGATAGACTGTTACTCGGTTAAGCTAAATTATCTCCAGCATTACAAATGCTTAACATGTCAAATATGTACCTTTTACTCCTAACTCTGAAATATCATTGCCAAAGATTTACTCCAAACCTTGCCAGACACTTCTCAAAGAGCTGAGAACTTCCAGAAAGACTGGAGTTATATTTTCTTCAGTGTTCTTGTTGGTTTTGCATTTTTTGCTTCCTAGAAGAAAGTTAAATGTATATTTAGCTCTAAAACTACTTTCAGACTATTCCATTGTATTCTTTATACTTTCAGTTAACTCTGCTGCAACCTCTTTGAAAGAGAAAGAATCTTATTCTTTTCTCTCTGGTTGAGCCATTGCTTTTTAGAATTCTACATTAACTGTCAGGGTTTTGTCTGACTCTCTCTGTGATCATAGTTCTAACGGGGACTACCAAATAATACGGTGAAAAAGGCACCTTGATGCTTTTCTTTTTTAGTAGATAGCAGGAAGATAGTGGCCTGAAAGCAGCACTTTGCTTTTCAGAATAAACTTTAGGTAAACTTAAAGTCTAGGAGAGGTGAAGAACTGCTCCACATCTGGGAATCTAGCTGCTGCTTCACCTGCCAACCAATACCTTGTGCTGTCCTGCGGTTATTTGGGACTAGTTACTTGCACCTGGTGATCAGGCACCTATCCTTAACTGGAGTCTCCACAGTACTCACAAGTGGATCTGGGTTGAGAGGAGCACTCAGAAGATAGAAAACCCCAGCGGGAGTTCAGGGAGAACATGGAAAATCTATCTATACAGCCAACTGGGAGCATGTTACTTGGTTTAATTCTCTTCGTGTGTGCTTGGCTAGGTTCTCAAGAGAAGTAAAGCCAGTGATACTTGTACTTGTATGGATATTGAAAGATTTAAATCAAGACACAGCTCATACAATTATAGAAGTGGGTAAATCCAGTCCAGGTCAAGTTAGTGGGTCAGATGTAAGCTGGAGGCTTCTTACTACTCATGTAGCTACATGGGGCTGATGAACAGGAAGCAGGAAGACCACAGGGTGGTGGAGGCAGGGCTGAATGAACCCAAGGCTTGTCATCTGCTAAAAGCGCAAAATAAAAGGTTGACAAACCAGATGATGGAACCAGATCCAGCAGTAAATGCAAGTTGCTTCCACACACTGTCAATCAATACTAAGAAGATGCCACACCCCGAATGCAGCCACCCTCGATTGTATCAAGAGTGAGTACATTAAGGCAGTTGTCATTGCTAGGTGCCATTGAGTCCCTTCTGATTCATGGAGACCCTAGGCACAATAGAACCATGACCTGGTTCTCCGCCATGCCCACAATTGTTGCTACACTTGAGTCCACTATTACAGCCTCTGGGTCAATCTGTCTCATTCAGGGTCGTCCTCTTTTTGACTGTCCTCCACTTTAACAAGCATGATGTCCTTCTCCAGGAGCTGGTTTCTTCTGACAACATGCTTAAAGTATGTAAGCCAGTCTTACCACCCTTGCCTCTAAGAAGCACTCTGGCCATACTTATTCCAAGACAGCTTTGTTTGTCCTTTTGGTATTTCATAGTACTGTCGATATTCTTCTCTAGCACAATTAATATGCATCAACTCTTATTCAGTCTCCTTTATTCAGTGTCCAACATTCACATGCATATGAGGTGACTGAAAATACCAAGACTTGGGGCAGGCCCTCCTTAGTCTTCAGAGTAACCTCCCTGCTTTTCAACTCTCTAAAGAGATACACTCTCTTATGCAGCAGATTTGTCCAAGGCAATGACTTCCAAAGCAGTCTGTTGACTGCTATTTCCATAAGCATTGACTATGGATCCAAGCAAAATTAAATCCTTGACTTGAACCTTTTCTCCATCAATCATGATTGGTTCAGTTGTGAGGATTGTGGTCTTCGTTACACTGAGTTGTAGTCCATACTGAAGACTGCAAACCTCGATCTGTGCTTCAAATTCTCCTCCCTTTTGGCAAGCAAGGTCATGTAATCAGCATATCACAGGTTATTAATAAGCTTTCCTCCAATGGCAATGCCATGTCCTTCATATAATCCAGGTTCTCTGATGATTTGCTCTACAGATTAAATAAGTATAAGAAGATGCAACCCTGAAACACACATCTTTCCTAATTTTAAACAATGCAGTGTTTATTCCCTTGTTTGGTTCTCACCTCACCTCTGCCTCTTGGTCCATGCACAAGTTTTACACGAACACAATAAAATATTCCGAAATTCTCATTCTTCTTGAATCTCCATAGTTTGTTATGATCCACAAAGTCAAATGCTTTGGCAAATCCTCCCAAAGTGGATATCTTTATGGTATACTCTGCTTTGAGCGAATATCCATCTGATATAAGTCATTGATATCTCTTGTCACATATTCTCTTCTGAATCTGGCCTGAACCTTTGGCAGTGTATTGACACAGCTATCAATGTATTGCTACAACCTTTGCTGATGATCTTCAACAAAATTTGAGTGCCATGTAATATCAATTACATTATTGTCTAATTTCAGCATTTTGTTAAGTCACCTTTGGACTAAGTACAAATATTCATCTCTTCCAGTCAGTACAAATATTAATCTCTTCCAGTCAATCTATTTCAGTCAGGCATAGCGTGATTGCTTCCAGTGATGTAACATTTCAATGGCATTCTACCAATTTATAGAGCGCTGCTACTCTACCGTATATAGGAGCCTGGTGGTGTGATGGGTTATGTGTTAGGTTGCTAACCAAGGGTCGATAGTTTGAAACCACCATCCCCTACTCCACAAAAGGATAAGGGTTCCTGCTCCCATAAAGAATTAAGGTCTTGGAAACCCACAGGGGCAATTCTCCTCTGTCCTACAGGGTGCCTATGAAGTTGGAATCAACTTGATAACAGTTGAATTGGTTTTCAACTCTACCCTATTCTTCCCCTAACTGCCTGGCTGCTTCACAGAAGATCCACTGTGGATGTGACCACACGATGTTACATTATATCACAGAAGAATCCTAGCCTACCCAGGTTGACACAAAACCTAACTACTGCATCATGATCATCCATAACATTTGTCATAAAAGCAACTTTACACTCTCCTTGTCTATGAGAGTCTTTAAATCACAACCCTCTACTATCACTGCAAATACAAGTGTGAGCTCAACCAAGCAGATATCCAAACTAGTTTGACAGTTCCTAAAATCCTCACAACTGGACAAATAATCATGATAAATGGAGGCAAGATTGAAGATGTCAAGGATTTTGTCGTGCTTGGACACACAACCAATGCTCCCAGAAGCAGCAGTCAGGAGATCAAAGGACATGCTGCTTTGGGTAAATATGCCGCACAAGACCTCTGTAGAGTATTGAAATGCAAGGATGCTACCTGACCCAAGCCATGACATTTTCGATGACCTTATATGCATGTGAAAATTGGACACAGAATAAGACAGAAGAATCAATGAATCTGAATTACAGTACTGGGGAAAATACTGCAAGCACCACGGACTGCCAAAAGGACAAACAAATCTGTCTTAGAATAAGATGGCCAGAGTGCTCCTTAGAAGGGGTTATCTTTCATTCTTTGGACATGTTTTCATGGAGAAGGGCACCAGACTTGGGAAAGTGGAGGGGCAGTGGACAAGAGGGAAACCCTTACTGCAACATGGGTTCCAGCAACTGTGAGGAACAATTGTGCAGAGGGCACCCACGGGTAACGGTCCATGATCACTGAGTCACAAAGAACTCGATGGCAATTATCAACACCAAAAACCAAAAATGGTATTCCGTTAAAAAGGCCATTAATTCACAACACGTAATTTCTAACAAGCATTTTTCTTGAGACTACATCCATAGTTGTTATGCAGCAGAAATGCTTTAGAGGTACTTGCCTGTCATCAGCCAGGATATTGACAATGTTTATTTAAAGACTGAGCATAAATAAATAATATGCTGCCACTGCCTTGATTTATGCTAAAGTTCCAGTGCATTCTAAATGCAAGTACCATCATAATGTAAAAGCACCTTGGTGCTATGAAAATGGTTTTGATTTTTCAAAAAAAAAAAAATCCCCTGAAAGGCTCAGGGGCCCCACAGAGCTGAAGAAAAAACTTTGAAAATGACTAACCTACATTAAATCTCAAAAAATTCTGTGGAAAGCTGCTTGATGAGGGGAAAAAAAATATGTTCAAATATTCTCAAATGAAAAGTAACACATAGTATCTATCCATGAGTCCACTTCTAGAAACTGTCTAAATCAGGAAAAAGACAAAAAGGCAAAATCACCAATAGAAGAATGCTTACATCCATTATGGAACATTTACAAAATGATCCTGCACACCCCCCACCCTCTGCCATCAAAATCCATTCAGTCACAGAGGTGAGATGAACGGCTTCCAAGGCTTTGTAACTCTTTAGGGGAGGCTCACCTCTCTCAGCAGAGTGGCTGGTAGGCTTAAACCACTGACCGTGAGGGGGTGGCATTGCCACCCCGGCAGGAATATTATATAGTGGTATAAACAGGAGGTAGACCCACAGGTAGGGACAGAAAAGGTCTTCGTGGTATGGAAAGTAAAACTGCTTGTTGAAGAACAATTAGATGTGCAAAGAATACAGGTGTAGGTATACATATGAAGACACAGAGACTCACAGTGACTGCAGTTGTTCGGTGCTGCTCAGAGGGGTCTCCCTCACACTCATTCTATGCAGCAGAAGAATGAAACACTGCCTGGTCCTGCACTGTTCTCACAATTGTGTGAGTCCACTATTGAAGCCACTGGGTCAATTCGACTATAGAGGGTTTTCTTCTTATTCGTTCACCTTCTTTTTTATCAGGCACAATGTCCTTTTCCAGGAACTAGAGAGATGAAAGATCTACCATATATTTCAGACCATAAGACCCACCTGACCATTAGACACACCAGTTGTTAGAGCAGAAAAACAAGAAAAAAATATTCGGAACCAAGTAGTACTAGTATACTAAAACATTCTGGGGTACCACACCTTTGAACCATAAGATACACCCTTGTTTTCAGACGTTCTTTAGTCTGAAAAATACAGTATTTATCCTCTCTTCCATCAAGCAGATCTAACTCATAGTGGCTCAAGAGAAGATGACAGAAGCAGTAAACCTTTATAGGAGCAAATAGGCTCACTTTCCTTTCTCAGAGCAACAGGTGGGTTTGAACTACTGACTTTGCAGTTAAGGAGCCCACCACTTACCTGACAGCATCACTACAGCTCCAAGGAATTGTAACTCACAAAACCAAACTCACAGCCAGAGTGATTCTTATTCATGAAGCCCTTCTAAGACAGGGTAGCATTGCATCTAGGGTTTTCAAGACTGTCTTTACAGGAGTACAAAGTTTCACCATTCTCCCTCCTGTCAATTTGAATCCTTTTGAAGAGGCTCCAACGGACTATTTAACAGCAAGTATTAATAATAGGAGTTACCTCTTAGACAGGTTGGTAATAGGATATGGGTAACTGGGACTACGGGGGATTAATGCTTTAGAGTTCTGAGTGAAAATGGCTACAGGGTTGTTAGCCAAAAGGCTGGGGGTTCAAGTTCACCCAATGGTATCTCGGAAGAAAAGCCTGGCAAAAGATCCTGAAAAATCACCCTTGAAAATTCTATGGAATACAGTTCCATCCTGAACATGTATGGTACACATTGAGATCACTTCAATGGCAGCTGGTTGACCAATTAGCTTTGTATTTTAAGTGTAACTTGTATTATTCATATTCATGTCATGCAAACTCACATACTAAACTAAGAACATGATTAAGCATACAACATTATGGTAGGGTACACATAATAGAAATTAACAGTGACTATCTTGGCAGTAGAACTCAGTAGAACGCTGAGTGATTTTTCTTTTATGATTTGGGTATCCTTGTCTTCACATGATAAGCATATAGCTTCCTATTCAGAATGTCATTTGTAAGGACAATCAAAAGCTTTAGAGCAGTGGTCTTCAACCTTCCAATTGCCCCCAACCTTCTAATACAGTTCCTAATGTTGTGGTGACCCCGACCATAAAATTATTCTCATTGCTACTTTATAACTGTTATTTTGTTACTTTTATAAAATTGTATGTAAATACCTGAGATGTAGGATGTATTTTTAATGTTACAAATTGAACATAAGCAGTGATTAATCACAAAAATAATATGTGATTACATATTGTGAAATATTTCTAACTACAAATAAATGAAAATTTGTCTTGAAGCACGGCATAGTATGGGTAACAGTCTTAATATAACAACAATATTATAACATTGCTACAGTTTGTGATAGTATGTATAAAAAGTCAAGGTTAGTGCAAATGTTGAGAAAGTTTTTCTCATCAGATCAGAAATCCTCAGGGCAGTCTTTGCAAGAGCACAACGAAGACCATCTTCCACAACAAATCTACTTCTGTATTTACACTTGTTAACCAGCAAGCTGGAAAGCCCTATTTCACAAAGATGATTTGTTGGAAATGGAAGAAGGCGCACCAGAGAACAGGCTATGACTTCAAATACTTGATGTAAAATTTTATAACTAGCAATTGTAGAAAAATCAGTTCTCGCCGCATCACTGTTAGTAAGTCCAATGAACTCCTTTTGTGCCATCTCAGGAGCATCTTCAAGTTTGTGAATGAGCTTCTGACAAGTGCAAATAGGGTGTCAGGTAGATTTTGAAAGTATCATGAAACTGCATCTGCAAACATGTGCGAGTGTCCTTTCACAGCAATCATCATCATAATCCTCTTGTCTGATTCAATGTCATATTCCCAAAGAAAGCAGATAAGGTAGGCAGCATGTAAATTTTATTTTCATCCATTTTTTTTTTTTTTGGCCCTAAGCTGATGTTTCATTTGGAATGATCAGATCTTCTCAGACAAACTGAGGCATGCTGCATTTGGTCCTTGCAGTGAGAAATTTAATTCATTTAAGATGGCGAAGATGTCACCCAAGTAAGCTATTTTCTGCAGTTCACTTTTATCGCTGAAAAGTGCTTTGAACTGTGGTCTTGATTTGATTAAAAAACATTTTGAGTTCTCCACGAAGCTTAAAAGCATGTTTTAAAATTTTCCCACTCCGCAAGTGTGGAATAGCAGAGCATTGTTCGGTGCATCCAATTTGTTGCACAGTTGCGAAAAGTCGACTGTCTAAAGTACTCGCCTGTACAAAACTGACAGAACTTATGAGGTTTTCCATGACATCTTGTGGCAGCGTCTTCATTGCTCACATTTGCCGAAAAATCACACAGTGAACTCTGATGATGTTAGTGACTCATTCAGTACCAAACTTTGAAATTCAGATCGATATCCCTTAGTTTAGCTGGAGCATCATCCTTTTCCCAAGAGATTTTATGCTCTTTCAGACATGAACCAACTATGTCAAATGGTTTGCAAAAAGGAACATCTTGGGCTGAGCTCCGGTGGCGTAAGTGGTTGAGTGCGGGACTGCGGCCCGCGGGCTTGGCGGTTCAAATCCAGCGGCGGCTCTCAGGAGCAGCACTGGGTAGCGCCCACGACCACCAGAGGCAGTGATGCCCACAAAAAAAAAAAAAAAAAAGGAACATCTTTAAAGTCACTATTATTAATATACCTCACATAAACCAGTAACTGTGACCAGTTTGCAACATCTGTAGATTCATCAAACTGTATGCTAAATATGGAAGTGGTGCAGATTTAACTTCCCGGATTCCCTGCTGAAGACATGTCATCTATCTTCTGTCTTCTGTCAACTAAACAGTGTTGCTAGATAAGGAACTGCACTCAATTTTGTAACAAATTCGCCTTCAATCCTAACTTAAAACGATGAATGTCTTTGGCCGCTGACAATAGTAAATCCTCAGCAATGGTGTGAAGTTTCATAGCTCTGGTGATTCTGAGTGCCACCAACATGAAGCTTCAACAGCTGCTATGTTTTGTTTGTAGTACTGGCCACCAGTGTGAAGTATGCCTTTCTTGAACCCCTCAGCTTTGCTTCAAAAATCATTGGTATCCTTGTCAGCAAAGCTTGGCTAGTTGCTATAAAAATGGTTCTAGTTTGTTTAGTTTCAGAGTTAACTGATAGAACTTCACAACAAACAACATGCTGCGGTTTCTCAATTCCTGCTGTAATACTGATGTAAAACCATGCTATTGGGCTGAGCTCCGGTGGCGTAAGTGATTGAGAGCAGAACTGCAGCCCACGGGCTTGGCGGTTCATATCCAGCGGCGGCTGGGTAGCGCCCACGACCACCAGAGGCAGTGATAAAAACAAAAACAAACAAACAAACAAAACCACACTATTAAAAAATCCTTACTATATTTTTTCTTTTCTTTTTTTTTTTTTTTTGAGGGGGGGGCGGTAATCATTGTCCTCTGATGGGAGTGGGAGGACCAGACTTGCTCCTAGAGAGCTGCTGCTGGATTTGAACCACCAAGCCAGTGGGCCACAGTCCCACACTCAACCACTACGCCACCGGGGCTCAGCCCTATATTTTTTCTTAACATTCTTCTCAACATGCTCCATTGTCGTGGGATGGTTTGCTAATGAACACAATATACAACAATAGCTTTAATAATATAAAAGATGCTATATGTTCAGCCAATATATTTCATTAAATTTCCTATGATTTACAATTCTCTGTTTTCTTTTTACATACCTGTTACTATCACAAGGGGGCAGTATTTGCATCAACCACAGGTGAATATAAAAAGGCCAATCAGCATTCAGATTACGTTCCCATGCAGTAGTTGATGATTTTACAGTACATGATTTTACATTTACCCAGTAATTATAATTCACGAAGGGTCATTTTTCCTCCAAAACCGGAGCTTTCACCACAGCAGCTGCTTTCTACACAGTCGCTGCTCTCTACACGGGTGACTGGTCCGCATCAGTACATTATGGTGCCAGTGCCAACCCTGTCACATACACCTACCTGTGTTTGTACAAGGTGGATGTGATGGGGCTGGTGTGATGATGCAATTACAGTGGGTACTCATATGTGGGCGTATCTGCATGTGGGCGGATACAGGATAGCTTCTTGGATATATTCTTGATTCCTAAGAATATCAGAAATTTGTGTTTTCCAATGATCTTAGGTTACCCTCTGTGAAAGGAGGGTTCGACCTCCAAAGGGGCCAAGATCCACAGGTTGAGAATAGCTGCTTTATAGAGTATTGATAAGCCATGAGGTGTACTGCTTTTAAGTTTCAGTTTATCCACCTCTGCTGAAGTCCGGACATTATATACCAAAGTCACATATACTACATGAAGAGATATGAAAATCGAAGCTGGAAGCCTCAAAAATAAAGGAAGTCAAGACAATTAATCAACTTAACAAAAGTCAAAGACATATTCCATATAAAGGAGCTGATTTTAATTATTCAAAAACAATAAAAATTATACATCAAATACAAAATGCATGGCTTTATAGTATAAATGATATCTTTTGTTAAAATATATTCCCTATACACATGAAACGCAGAAGGTCAGGTCTGATTTTCACTGGTCTGGCCTATTAGTACCATTTAACCATACATAAACAAGGAGTTTTCTAAAGCCAGTACAGGCAATTTACAAAATAACTATGCTCTCTTCATTCATAACATAGGATTTAGATAAGACAGGAATATTTTCCATCATATAAGAACCATACAACCACTCTCATGTTTTCGTAGCAATTCACAGCACACAGCATTTAGAAAGCAGGACACTAACATGGTTTCTTACAGCACTCTTAAAGGAAACCTAATTGTGTATTCTGGTCTGTGATGGGCTCACTCTGGCTCTCAGCAGACCCAAATACTGTAAGTGGAAGGCTGACTTAAGAAATAAAATATAGTTCTTTCACAACACATATATCCTCCGGGAACCTCCAACCTAACTAAAAAGACCCTTCTTTTTTGTTTTGGTCTTTGGTTTCTTGCTGTTATTAGCTAAGGATTCGTGTCCCTTGGTTAACCATTCGGGTAGTTTTCTCTTTGAGGTTTCAGCTGAAGTCTGCAGGAAAGAAAATGAGAATGTATGTCAATGGCAAAAACTAACCCAGGTTCCTGAAGCCTGCCCTTTCCCAACACCACTCTACAAATAAGCATAATAGTGAGACTTACAGCATTTATTTTTTGCTAAAAAATAAGAGAAGTGTTGGAGACGCTTCAGCTGCCCTATACCATAAAGTGGAGTTCCTGTCTATCTGGCTTGGGGATTCTGCTGATAAGAATTGCCTGTGACCATGGGCCAAGAGTTTCCTTTTACTAAGCAGAGCCATCAACATTCGATACATAAGAATGGGAGGAAATGTGTTTATTCATACTATGTAATGTACATAATGTCTATTCATTAACTAAACTTCCCATTGTCTGGAGAAAATGGGATAAATTAAACTTGGGGCGCAGCGCAGCTCAGAGGAGCGATGGCTATTGCCCTCCCCATCCCATCTCTGTGTTCTCTTTCTTTCTTTCTCATCTGCACCCTCCAATCTCGGTAGCCCGTGGTGAAATGATGGCAGGCCCCGTCAGAGAAATCAAAATAAAATCTCTGTCACCTTATTTCCTATTTACAGAACTCTTCAAAGACCAAACTCATAGTGACGTGATAGGACAGGGTGGAACTGCCCCTGTGAGTCTCCAAGACGAACGTTTATGGGAATAGAGAGTGCGGTCTTTCTCCTATGGTGCACGAGGCTGATGGCTTCAATGGTGGATGCAGACCAACGTGTCACACTGCATCACCAGGGCTCCCTCACAGAACTGTAGTGGAGCTGATTTGTTTGGAGAGGAAAATGCTGGAGATTAATTTAGATTTATGACTCATGCGATCCTTGAGTCTGGGTTGACCAAAATGGTGAATTTAATGTTCTTAGGAAAAGTACCTGCCTGGGATTATAAACACACACACATAAACACACACGGAACCCCCAACGCCCACTGCCATTGTGTCGATGCCAATGCCCAGCAGTGGTCTGCTTCTGTTAAGATGAAACAGGGCTGGAAACATTGTGGGGCAGATCTTCCCAGCCCCATAGTGTTGCTGGGTTTGAACCTCCCACCTTTATGTTAGCAGCCACACATATAACCACTGCACCATCCAGGCTGTTCAGTGCTGTATCAGGTAGGTGAAAAGAATGTAACTCCGAAAACCTTCACTGGATGACAGACCCGAGGAGCGGCTCATCAGCAAGCACCTGGCGGCCTACCCAAGGTAGCAGACACTCAGCACCTTTCACTAACTGAAAAGTGTTTTCTGCCTCATGGACTCTTTTGAGCATCTGCTAACTCTAGCTCCACTTCCCAATAAGCGGACAAATGCCCACATGCACAGTACACTGCTCATCATTCCAGGGACACCTGCACCAAATAAAGCCTCGGAACTCTAGATTTACAGCCTGACAACGCTTTTGAAAAGAAAACAAAAACAGTCATTATATACTATACCACCTACCCGTGGAAAAGATGTTAAGTAGGTAACAGTTCCACAGAGCTATTTGTGTTATTTCCGTCTGAGCGACAGAGTCTCATAATACGACAGAGAAATCATTCTAACAGGAGCACCCCTTACACACAGGCAGAGCTGGTTTAGACATTGAGAGTCTGTGGAGGAGTTTGTGGCAATGATCGTGAACATGGAGAGGCCCAGGGGGGCTTGTTCTGTTCTATAAGGTCACCAGGAGTCTACAGCAAAGAAGATAAAAAGACTGCTTCGTCTAAGTGCCAATGTGCCTGCTAGCTTAAGGTTCACCAACTGCTCCATATGGTTTATTATATTAATTCTTCGTGTACATATAAGAAAAATTTCAAAATATCTGAGGACAGGAAAATAGAAAAGTTTCTTAGCAAAAGTCTGAAAAACTTTATTTTTAAAAAAAGGTAAGCGGGGCTGAGCCC
Organism: Nesogale talazaci; assembly: GCA_004026705.1. Taxonomy (NCBI): domain Eukaryota; kingdom Metazoa; phylum Chordata; class Mammalia; order Afrosoricida; family Tenrecidae; genus Nesogale; species Nesogale talazaci. The sequence goes on along the minus strand of PVJH01003733.1, from coordinate 107,081 downwards.
TGTGGCGTAGTGGTTGAGTGCGGGACTGCGGCCCATTGGCTTGGCGGTTCAAATCCCAGCAGCTCTCCGGAGCAAGGCTGGGTAGCTCGCAGAGGGCAGTGATGCCCTCCCCCCCCAAAAAAACAAAAAACAAAGAAGGGGTAAGCATCATTGGCTGTTAGAAATTCAAAGAAGAAGGGCTGTATATACATAAGCACAGAGAAAACACAAACTGAGTAAACAGGCAATTTTATTCCCAGGGACCTGTCTCCTTATAGGGAAGAGAAGACCAGGAGAGAAGGTGAGACTTTTGTGCCCCACTGTAAGGTACTACTCTAACACTTGTGAAAACCAGACCCCATCTAAGGTAGAGACCTGACAGAGAAGGACCACTCAACTATTCGCCCTTATCAGAGATGCAAAAAGTGCGTGTGCCTTGTCAGACAGATACAGAAAATGAGAAACCTGGAAAACCAAGGCCTCTCACAGGTTTCACTGTGTTGGGTTTGACTTAGAGCTGAAAATCTTACGCATCCAACGTGGCACAGCAATATGGAAGGGACATTTTGGTAGAGGGAAAAAAAGACTGGGTAACAGATTTGCAACTATTTACATGCTCTTTTTCTTTTGCAGTTTTGTTCTTTTCTTTTGTTTTCTTGCTTTTGCTTTGTTTTTCTCTTTTGGTGTCTATATAAAGTAGGCAGGATAAGCAATGCTAAGGAGATACAAGGGCTGACGGTTTGCGGGGGGGGGGACAAAGGAGGTGAGAATATGGGGGGGGCGGGGGGAGCAGCGAGCCAGCAGCCACAGAGACAAGGGAATAGCACGGCTCTAAAATTGACAAAGAAGGTATACCATTTCCTGCTCAACTGTGTGGTCGACTGAAATGTATCTGAGAGGATTATTGATAGGTGAACAATGGGTAAAGCTGACAGTGGAGCGGGTGGAAAGAAAAAGAGGAAAGAAGAAGAAAGTAAAAATTATATATATAGGTATACATATAGATATGTACATATGTGGTTACATGAATATATAAAGATAGGTGTACGTGTCTTTGTGTGTGTTAATATGTAATGTAAAAGTAACATGAAAGTAGATGGGACTTTGAGTCTTTACTTAAATATTACCTGAATACAAGAGCAGTTTGCTTCAATAACATGGCAATATATGAGACTCACCTTCCCAACATGAGTGCTTAAGACAAAACAGGTGCATAAAGTGAAGAAAGCGGATGGCACCCCACTATTAAAAGATACAGCTGGGGTCTTATAGGCTTAAAATTAAACAGGTGGTCATCACACAGGGAAGCAACAAAGCCCTCATGGAAGAAACACGTCAGCCTGTGTGATCATATAGTGCTGATAGGTACCAGAAGTTCAAAAACAAGCAATCAAAGGGATGTGGTGGACCGTGGCCCAAGTGGAGACCCAAAACCCTCCTGTAAGATACTTGGGCAGTCTTTCACAGAAGAGCCACACGGAAAGGATGAGCTATCCAGGGAGCATTATAGCACTGATGACGACATAGCTAGCCTCTATTTCTTTAATATTTCCTCCCCTCACTACTATGGTCTTACCTCATTAATCTTGCTAAACGTGTCTATGTTCATTTGTATAATTAAGATCAGTCATTGTATGAAAGCCAAGATAGATAAGCCTTCAGAAACAGCAATGGGAGTGATGATTCCCTGAGGATACGTGAAGTGGGGTGGGTGGGGGGGCTTGTCAATAGCAATGATCAGTATAACCCCACTCAAGGGGAATGAATAACAGAACTGTAGGTGAATGGATAAGATACAGCCTATGTATATGTATACACACACACTTATATGCATACACATATATGTAAAAGAGTCCTGGGGTAAGGTGAGAGAGGGAGAGGATAAAAAGGAGTTGATATCAAGGAATTCAAGAAGAAAGAAATGTGTTGCAACTGATTGTGACAGCAACTGTACAATTATGCTTGATCTAATTGAATTACAAATTGCTATAATTGAATTACAGACTGCTATAAAAATAAATTATGTTACATGAACATTTTAAATAGTAATTAAAAATATCAAATCATACCTCACAAAAATAATAAAACTGTTACGATATAAAAATGTTTTGGCTGAGCCCCAGTGGCGTAGTGGTTGTGCGCTGGACTGCGGCCCACTGGGATGGACGTTCAATTCCAGCAGTGGCTCCACAGGAGCACAGTCTGAGCCTTCTGCTCCCACCACCTGAGGGCAGTGATGCCAAAAAAAATGTTTTAAGACGTGCTGCCACTGAGTCGCTTCTGACAGAGAAGTTTTTGAAACTGTAACTCTTCCTGGGCGCATCATCCTTCTCCCTCAGAGAAGCTGGTGGTTTCAAACTGCTAACCTTGACATCAGCAGCCCATGTGTAACCCACTAGGGCTCCCAGAGAGAGAAAAGCCTCCGGAATATCTATGCGTCTCCAAAATCTTAACATAAAAAATCCAGTTTAGTCACAGACTACTACAATTGCTTGCATTTAAGTTTGAACCCCTTGAAGGAAGGAAATTAGTTAAGATAGAAAATAGAATAAAACCTCTGAGCGGTAGCAGAGATGAAGAAAAGTCTCATAGCTTCCTTATATACGTGGCATTTGAAACCAGACAGAACCAAGTTTCGATCCCAATTGAGTCGCGTGTTAAACATGTGACTGAAGCATATAAGCCTCTCGTTTATCACACACATAACAAGGAAGACTAATATGCAATCCTACTGGATTGTTGTGTGAGATTACTGAGAGTATCAGCATATCTTAATTTATCGTTGGTGGTCGCCCATTGGGCTGCAATCCAAGAGGACCGTGGTTCAAGACGACCAGCCTCTCACAGAGCTAGCGAGAGACGGGCCTTTCTCCTCACAGCCACAGGTAGCCTTGGAAAGCCACTCCCACCCTGCCTGTCAGGGTCACTGTGAGTGGGCACTGACCCTATGGCAGTGAGCGAGTGAGTGAGCATCACTTACAATCCTTCATAGTCTATAGCATTTCTGGGGAACAGGACCTTTGGTGTTTAGCCTGTAATTGTAATGATGATTTTATTGCAGAGTAAAAAAAGAGACATTGTTGGCTCACACTGTTTCCGGAGGGATTTCAGTTTTGAAGTCTTTGTTACCTAACAGAGATCACTTCCCAGGAAACTAAAGTCCTTGGCAATAATTAAGCTTAAAGGATGATTAACATCTTTTTGATACTCCACATTTCATAAAAAATTACTCTTAAATTGAAAATAGGAAACATTAACTCATGTGTATGTGTATGACATATATTTGTAAGCAAAGAGAGAAATGTGTTTTATATGCACATTTAATTTCATCTATAACTAAAATAAACCCCAGCACATTATTTATCAAGTCTGAAGTATTTCTGATGAGAACTACTTTACAAAATCAATTTTACCTGTGAATGAGATTCTGTGAATAAATCTTCTATTTCTGGATCAATAGGTGGTGGATTCCAAGACGTTACTGCATCTCTTTGACTCTTGTCTCTCACTGAGAAATTGCCAGGATCTTTTCCATCAACCTTTAACATTTTTGTGGAATACAAAAGAGTTATACCATGATAGAGATACGTATACTCCAAGAGTAAGGCTTACTTCAATTCTTATTATTTTAAAATCCTGAATTTCAGCAATCATGATCATAGCAATATTGCCCATAAAACGTTTTTCAGTGTCTTAAAACAGTTTAGAAATAATATTGTATGCCTTATATTCATAATCAAACCCAGCAGCAGGTCAGGGAACATCACTCTGCCTCTGGTATGCAGTCAGGAAAAACAAGAAGAAAAGTTTGTTGCCAGGGGAAGGATTCTGAGAAAAGGTGGCACCGGTGGCACAGCTTTAATGCTTCTGAATGCCAGCATTGAAATAGCTCAAGCAACTAGCTAGCAAAACCGAAAACCTCTATCAGACATTGAAAATGAAATTACATTTAATGTGTCCTCAGGAAACCCCAACTGTTGCCTGGGTCAAGGGGAAAACCCAGCAACCGACAAAAGCCTGCTTGGTAACAGCGTGTGCACAGGAGAACGCAGCAGCAAACAGAATCCGAAGACAGGGAAACTCTAAACCAGGAGACAAAGCGAGAACAGAAGAACCCCCAAAGAGCATCCAAGTCTGCACTAGAACGCAGGTAAGATCCATTTGAGAACCGAATCTGAAAGTGGGAAAGCTCATGTGCAATGCCACAGCATGTGGCGCCCATGAACTTACTAACCAGTCAGAGCTGCCATTCAGAAACTGAACGCCCCTCGGCAGGGAGTGGACTTCCAAAAGTGAGGGGCAGAGAAGAGAGACAAGGTCTGGATGACGAGCGCGAAGCAGCCAACTTCACATGCCGCATCTCCACATTCGGAATTGTACACAAACACGGTAGATGGAGCCTGGGGAAGTTGGAAATGCAGATCTGGACCTTGCCACCTTTGACAGAACAGGGAGCCTACTTTGATGTGACTGTGAGTAACAGCTGAGTTCCAAGGCTAAACACAGCACACTGGAAAAGTTTGCTTAGGCTCAGAACGGAACCGTAACTTCTCGAAATGAACTGAAAAAAATGACATAAAAAAATAAAGCCAAAAGTAGAAAAATTTAAAACTCAAGAGGAAATTCCAGAAAATAACTAGGATCACAATAAAAGTTGTTATAAAAACTAATATTAAATTGTGAAGACCATAAAAACAATAAATTCACAACAGATTATGACAAAAGAAAGTGGGAAAAATTGAGGAAAATATTTTAATTCATGAGAAGTGATAAATGTGGAGGGAGGCAAAGAACAACCAATACACTGATGTGGGCATTCCTAAAGGAGAAATGTAAAGTTATGGAACAAAAATACTGTAATTTAACAACTCTCCACCCCCACCCCACGCCCCCACCCCCGCTTCCCTGGAGAAAGATGAGGCTTTATTTATTTTAATAGGAGTTTTTAGGCACTTGGTACAGATTGCAGAAATAAAGGGCAGCAAATAGGAGCCAAGTAAGACTCATTTCATCCAAATAGATGGAATTGTATACTTTTTATGGCACGTTCAATGATTAAGATAGTGTAAGCAGTTCTCATGAATTAACTTCAATCCTGTAACTAGCTCCCTACCCTGACAAGGTGTTGGCTGGAGGAGAACTGCCCTGTGGGTCTCAGAGAAGCGAACTCCTTATGGAGAAAGAGAGTCTCCTGGTTCTCCCATGGTGGTGGTTTCACACTGCTGACCTTGCCATCAACAGCCCCAAGAGGAATCCTTTTCAGTGATCTACAGCATGGCTGTCTCCAAACGTATCTGAAGTACAGAAGAAATTGCTCGGTATTTTTAAACTGTTGGGGAAAAAGTCGTGCAGCTGGTGGAGCGTCTATGATCACCTTCAAAGTGAAGTGGTAAGGAACTCTTTAATCATTAAGAAGCACCAAATACCACGCTGCACTTACTGTCTAGGAATGAAAATAACTTCTGAATTATTAATGAACTGGTAATCAATAAAGTTTTATGATAAAGGCATGTTATTTTAGACAAATTTTTGGGAAAAGACATTTTCCCAATTTTTATAATTGATAAAATCTTTAAAAATTCATCTTCTAAAGCATTGTTACTCTGATTACAACTTATTTCACAGCACACTGACACAAAGCTGTAATTTTCAAAGTACGCTACTTTAATAAAATGTAACACTTAAAATAACATTGAACTTAAGGACATTTTTGGTTCGTGTAAAAAGCAACTTGGAATGTGCTCAACACCAGGAGCAACAATTCACCTTTGTAGCCTAAACAGCCCATGTGTCAGGAAGTGAATTACCTAATAAAACGCTTCTCTGCAAGGTCTCTGTTATTCCCTCCAAACAGCCTTTATTTTCCTGACGGGTCTGAGTAAGGTGGGGGTGGGAGGTGGGGAGGCTACACTGACTGGAGTACATGTTCAGCTGTGAGTGTCATTAGGTTAATAGTGACTGGGATCCTTGAGGAACACGAAATGAGGCAACTCAGAATCAGGAAGGGGAAATTTTCACGACCAGCAAGTGAGAAGAGATGCAAGAGGAGACCATCTTTTGGACCCTGATGTTTGCGCACTGAACCTCCTTGATCAAGGACACACGGCTTTGACACCCGAGGAGAAGCAGCAGCAGTTCCAGGAGCATGGGACACAGAATAAGTAATGCTGCGAGCTTTGGGGCAGAAGGCCAATTGTGAAATGGTTGCCTCTTGGCACTTAATTGGGGGAGCTGTTTGGCTGGCCCATGGAGTTGGAGCTGAGTGACTTCAGGTTGAGACCTATAGCTGAGTAGCATATGCCCTTTGAGCATTTATTAGTAGTCTTAAACTAGATCTATGTACATATACTTATTGGGTTAATATTAAGGAAACACATGGACAGTGGGCCCCTACTCAAGTACTCCCCCAATACAAGAACACTTTGTTGTAATAATCTGGCATTCTGAGATGTTCACCTTCCCAACCTGATCACTGTAGAAAAGAGGGTGCATAGGCATAAGGGGAGAGCGGGGAGGGAGGGGATGGTGCCTGGCTATCAAGGGATGCAGAGTCTGGGGCCTTAAAGGCTTGAAGATAAATAAGTGGCCATTTAGCTGAGAAGCACCAAAACCCACAGGGAAGCCTGGGTGAAGCACCAAATCCCACAGCAATCTGTGTGATCACCAGGTGTTGAGGGATCAGCTATCAGGTGTCAAAGAACAAAAAAATCTTATCATTGTGAATGAGGAGGGATCCAAAGCCCATCTGCGGGCAACTGGACCTTCCCTCACAGAAGGCTGGGGAGAGGACGAGGCAGTCAGGGTGCGGTATAGCAATGATGAAACATACAATGTTCCTCTAGCTCTTAAATGCTCCCCCACCCACCCACACACTATCATGATCTCAATTCTACCTTACAAGTCTGGAGGATGGACACTGGTACAGAAAGGAACTGGAAACAGAGGGAATCCAAGACAGAAGAATCCCTCAGGGCCAGTGGTGAAAAGGGCGAAATGGGAGGATGGAGGGAAGGTAGGGCAGAAAGGGAGAACAGACTGCAAGGATCCACACATAACCTCCTCCCTGGGAGATGAACAGCAGAGAAGTGGGTGAAGGGAGACATCGGATGGTGTGATATGACAAAATAATAATAATTTATAAATTATTAAGGGTTCATGGGGAAGTGGGGAGGGAGGGGAAAAATGAGGAGCAGATACCAGGGGTTCAAGCAGAGAGCAAGTGTTTTGAGAACGAGAAGGGAAACAAATGTACAAATGTGCTTGACACAATTAATGGATACATGGATTGTGATAAGAGTTGTACGAGCCCCCCAATAAAATGATGTAATAAACAAATTTTAAAAAGAGTTTTGTCTTTTTAAAGACAAAATCCTCCCTGGGCAGGGCGGATGCCACAGGCTGAGGGCAAGAGAGAGAGGCTTACCTGTGGGCCCAGTAGAGAAGAAACGCTCCTGACCTGTATCCTGGGCTTTTCTCACTTGTATTTTAACCTGCTAACTTCCCTCACTGTGCTAAACCCCCTAACTGTGAGCATCGTCCTTGAGTTCTGTGTGGCTGCTACAGTGAATGATGGGACCCAGGCACAGAAGTGGAGTGGCCCGGGAGGCACAGTTGTGAGAAAAAGGTAAAGGGCATGGAAGGAGGTCTGTCTGACCCCTATGGTGGCAATTGCCTTGGGAGTGAGTGGGAGGAAGTCAAGGTGGCCTCCGACAACATTTCCTCACCATCTCACCATCATAATGCCAGAGAGCATTATGAGCGACAGACTGAGACACAAATCCTTTTGCAGATATTGACAACAGACGTTTTCTTCATTTTCATTAATCACACCAAGTGTGACATACTTAAAGTCAGTCTTATCTACAACTAGAAAAGAAAAAAAGTGCCAAACCAGGTATATTGTAGATATGAGACAGATGTGAAATTGCAGCCGACATCCCATATGCTATACTTAATAAATGGATATTCCTCCTTTACTATCTTTTTAAGACAATCACCTTACACCAGATTTATTAAAGGCAAAGAAAGGCTAGCACATCAATAAAACTTCTTACACCAGAACTTGTACCAATCCTAAAAATAACAGTCTATATTAGAATATGCAAATCGAGTAACCAAACACTTTATAAAAATTGTACATATAATTAACACCTTTGTGTTAGTGCCTTCTTCTTTCCTGGCTCTCTCGGAGAGGGAAGGGCTGTCTGCAGAGCTGGGGAAGCATCTCTTCTCATTGGCATTGTGGGAGAGCTGGCTCAGTGTTCTGCTGTCAGCATCTCTTCCCGGGATCTCAACTGCCATGTGGATAAGGTGCGTGTCAATGTTTGCAGGAACAAATGTTCTAATTAGTTTAATTTTAGTCCTATCTGTAAAGATGAAGAAAAAACATCTTTTAAAGCATATCTACAGAACATTTTAGAAAACCTAAGAGTGGGACACGGTGAAATATTGTGTTAGAAAGAAATTGTCCCTTCTTCCAAATGCCTATAGTCCAATAGAATACAAATGGAGCAGAACGTGTCCCCTTCACCCCTGCACTATTGACTTTGCATAAATTTCATTTCAAACTGTCTTTTGTGGGTTGCTCTGAGAATTCCAGCCACCATTTACAGAATTGTTTCTAATGAAATATGTGCTTCCAATGCCCGATATAAATGAAAAATTTGAAGAGAACTAATTCCTTAAAAAGAAGTGTGCAAAAAGATGCCAAGAGCAAAACTCCATGCAGTGGATATTAGAACATGGCAAAAGACATTAATCATTTAAAATGCATTATTTCTGGGAAAGATGTTTTATTTTCAGAATCAAGGAATTTAGTTGTTCTCTTCTGGAGCGCCACCACAGGATGTAACTGTCCTCGGTGTGTTCACGCGGCAGGTAACCCCTGCAGCAGTGCACCGGGATGATTTAAGGTTGGGGCATTTCCTCCCAGCCTCGCCCTCGTCGCCAGCAGGAGCTCAGGGGTGAAGAAACACCACGCTGCCTAGAACCTACTCACTCAACTTTGTGTGATTTATAAAACTGGCATCAAACATTTTTAACACTTCATTCAAATGACCAATTGGATACCAAGTATTTTTAAAGGACACCTGAAAAGGTGGTGTTTAATTCATTACAGTTTTCAGGTTGACATTACTCTTTTCTTCCAAAGACAGGATCTTGTTATTCTAGGGCTTCCTAAAAACACAGCCGTTTAGATTAAGAAAGAAGGAAAAAGCAGGAGCAGAAGGTATTAAGACAGTCAGCTATCTAATTAAGTAGCCAGTGCTTTTTCCCTAAACTGTAAACTGAAGTTGAATTAACGTTTTAAAATGTAAGCCTGGTGTTCATCAAAGTCTTAGGAAAACAAGACTACCACTATGTGTCATAAAAATAGCAAAGAGACTATTATATGAGGGGGCATTAAGGATTTGTGGAAAATTCTATTATCCTTTCATTCTGTTTGCCCATGAACTTTCTGAAGCCTCCTTGTATCTGTCAGTCATCTTACAATTTGATTTGTCCCTTGACCAATTAACTCACCACCACTTCTAGCTGTCACTGAATCGATTCTGACTCATTGCAACCCCATGTGTTTCAAAGCAGAACTGCACTACAGCATAAGTTGTTCAGTGACTGATTTTTTTTTTTTTTAAGCAGATTGCTGGCATTTTTTGAATACCTCTGGAGGCACTTGAATCTTCAACCTTTCTGTTAGTGTGAGAACACAGCAACCATCAAAACCACTTAGGAACTCTCCCTCAGTCGGTCTGCGATCCTAACATCATTGAAATGCCACCAAAGTTACTTCATTTTTCAATGTATGTGTACATCACAATTTATCTTATGAGTACTTTGTCTTCAATCTTACATTGAAATAAAATCCTGATGAACCACATACTACATACGTGTTTTCCATATTTCTAGATTCCTATAAGTAGGACTACTAGTGTTCAAAGGTTGGATACAACTTAAATTTTGTTAAATATTGACAAATTACCATCAGAACTGTGATAACCAATACAGGATCCACTAGTCACATGGACTGATTGAGAAGTTGAAGTGCATTGAATATGACTGAAAAAAATCACACTTTTAATTTGATTTTATTTTAAATAATTTAACATCAAACTTTAAAAATTGATGCTTCATTTAGTGGTCACAAAATTTTATAAAGTAGGGCTGAGCCCCGGTGGCGTAGTGGTTGTGCGCGTGACTGCGGCCCACTGGGATGGACGTTCAATTCCCCCTCACAGGAGCAAAGGCTGGGCCTCCTACTCCCACCACCAGGGCAGTGATGCTTAAAAAAAAAAAATTATAAAGTATATCTGAATTTGAGCACATAATCTATTTTTCCCAACTCAAAATTTTATGAATACTAAATATAGAACAAGTATTTCAAATTAAAATTTAATATCTAAATTGAGCTAAGCTATAGATGCAAAATGTATACCAACATTGAAGGCTAAGTATAAAATAAAAGGAAAATATCTTATTAATATCTTTTTAATAATGAGTACAAGTTTAAATGATCTAATTTTAGGTATACGAAGCTATATAAAATATTACTAAAACTGATGCCATGCTTTTCTCTTTTAGTGGTACTGCGTTAAAATTATACACACGAGACTCACATCCTTATGTTGTACAGCACTACACTAAAAAAAGCATATACACGTTCCTGTACTGGAGGCAACTGTTACAACTGTGCTATACTAGATTTCTTGTCTTTGTGCCTATTTAAAATTGGACAAATAAACTAGGCTTTTAAAATCTCACCACACTGTAAATGTTGACTTTACAAACCAATTCACTGGGGAAAATCCTTAAAACTTAGATTATAGTAACACCATGGGCTAAACAAATTACATTAAGGAAAAAAAATGTTTTAAGTATTTGATTTCATTCTGAATCAACCTACTCCTAAAATTAGGATGCCTTTATATGAAATAGTGATGCCTAAACTTTGCCTATGGTCTTAAGCCACTGTCGATTTAACAAATATGTAAAGCTATAATATAATTGCAATTTCTACCACTAGAATATCATATAGTTACTCAATACTTCTATAGGTTTTATATTTTTATCTTAAAAAGTTATGGATATGTGAGTGTCATCTAGCTTTAAAATTTATTCTGTCCTTTATTTTCCATGCAAATTAGTACTGGAAATATGAACTAGAGAATTAAAAGATAAACACTGGCTACACTTCTGCATGTTTTAAAGGAGATCATGTTACCTCTATTTTTGTGAAAGGTCCCTAGGAAGCCACTCTTAATTTTCCAGTTGCATGCACATAAAGACTGGGAGAATGAAATGATTAAAAATACTATCTAGGCACCTCAATAAATACCTTAATTAATTTGAAAGTATAGACTCTCAATTCCATAAAAGAAACTTAAAATTATATAAACATTGGGGGGGCATGAACTACTGAAGGGTAAAAAACATATTGAATTATTTTAAATATTAAGAGTCACAAGGAAAAATCTACTCAGCAAATAAGATGACATAAAAATAATCATTAAAAATGTTTCACGCTTTTATTTTTAAGCATTAAGATTGCATCAAAATAAAATATAGAAAAGTTCACAATTCAGAATTTGCAAAATTTTTATTTCAATTAGATTTAAAAATAATTATATATGTATTTTTTCCTGTTGTCTCATCATTATACTTCAATAATGTTTTCTCCAGTAAGAGAGCAAATATAAGGGGACTTCAAAATATTTGTAGGAAAAAAGCATTAACTTTTATTATATTTTCTCCATGTACTTTTTGAAGCCCCCCCTCATATAATACTTTTTCTTAAGGGAAAACAATCCAAAAGCAAAAGCTCACATCAACAGATAATGTCTTATGAATCAATACAGACATTATCAAAACAGATCAAATTTAAAGTATGTGGATGTTACAATCTCCATAACTTCCTTTACTTTGGCTTAAAATGCCCATTGCCACCAAGTTGATCCCAGCCTATATAGGGGATAGATGCAAATCTTTATTGGATCAGATAGCCTCGTCCTTCTCCTGCTGAGCAGCTAGTGGGTCTGAACCACCAACCTTGTGGCTAGCAGCCCAGGACTCAACTAAAAGCAACACCAGTTGGCTTTTGAAGTATTTAGAACAATATAGATTTTAAATATTCTAAGTAATATGTTTTTAGAATAATATCCTCATGTTATGTGAACTACCTACATATAGTGTATTGGCAGAAAGATGAAAGAAATGTTTAAAAGTAGCCTCTTGTTTGGAGTTTCAATTTAATATCACTGGATGGAAATTTACTCAGTGCTATGCTCTCTCACTCTGTGTAGAATAGTAAAGACATGTGCTTTCTGCTAATGTTCACAGAACCTAAAAACCCGTTGTGGCGTCAGCTCCAACTCGAGAAGACAGAAGAGAACTGCCCCAAAACATTTCTAAGACTAAAGCCTTACAGGAGCTGGCTGGCTGCTTTGTCTTTCTCACAAGGAACGGCTGCAGGGTCAACTTCAATTAGAACCTCACCGAAAGCCTGCAATGTCTGTCAGAGGCAGTAGAGGGAGGAGGGCTCGCAAGGAGGTAGGTGGACTGGCATAGGGATGTAAGCAAAGTTGATTTCTCACCACTTACCATTAAGACATCTACAGATGATGATTAATACATGGCTGAATATTATAACCTTAGGTATCCTGTATCATCTCCTCTTGCCAACCATGAGTTGAGATTAGAACACCCAGTGATGTCACACAAGAGTCTTTGCTCAAGAAATCTTTAGTAGATGAAATATATACATATATTTGTTTATTTAAAATCATTCTATTGGGGGTTCACACAACTCTTAGCACAATCCACCCATACATCCATTATCACATTTGTACCTCTGATGCCATCATCATTTTAAAAACATTTTCTTTTCATTTAAGCCACTGGTATTGGCTCCTTCTTTTTCCACCCCCTCCCCGCTCCCCTCTCCCTCATGGACCCTTGATAATTTATAAACTATTAAAATTTTGTCTTGTTGAAGGCTGCCTGATGTCTCCCTTCGCCCACTTCCCTGTTGTCTGCACTGCAGGGAGGAGGCTATATGTAGATCCTTATAATTAGTTCCCCCTTTCTACTCCACCCTCCCTCCATCCTCCCAGTGTTACCCCTCTTCCGACTGCTCATAAATGGGTCATCTGACCTGGAGACCTCATGTTTCCGGTTCCTGTCTGTACCAGTGTACATTGTTAAGTCCAACAGGATTTGTAAGGTAGAATTCAGATCATGATTGTGGGAAGGAGGAAGCATTTTAGAAATAAAGGAAAGTTGCATATTTCATCGCTGCTACACTGTGCCCTGTTTCTTCTCTTCCCTAGGACCCTTCTGTATAGGGATGTCACTTCCCCTGCAAATGGACCTTGGGTTCCCAATTTGCACTCCCTCTCATTTATAATGATATAATTTTTAGTTCTTTGATGCTTGATCCCTTTGACACCTCGTGGTCCCTCCGGCCGGTGTGCTTTTTCTATGTGGACTTTGTTGCTTCTGAGCTAAATGGTTGCTTGTTTACCTTCAAGCCTTTAAGACTCTAGACACTATATCTTTTGATAGCTGGGCACTATCAGCTTTCTTCACCACAAATGCACACCTTTGTCTTCAGTATTCATATCAGGAAGGTGGGCATGCCATGATATGATTGTTGCTCTTTATGCCTAATAACTGCTTCCACTGATACCTTGTGGTCACACATGCTGGTGTGCGTCTTCCATGTGGACTTTGTTGCTTCTGAGCTATGTGGCCTCTTGTTTATTTTCGAGCCTTTAAGACCCCAGACACTATATCCTTGATAGTCAGGCACCCTGATTTCTCAGTTATATATTTCCATAAAATACAGCTCTGAAGCTTTCCTTTTCATATACTTATTCATTGTCTTTATATAGCTGTGTCTATTGGCAGCCTTGGCTCTTACTAAGCTACACCATCTGTCAGTTTTCATGATGTAAAGGAGGCCAAATGACGACAAACATGGCTGTCAAAAGAAAAAAGAAAAATAACACAAACCCTTTCAGAGAATACTGCCTGCCACGCAACATCTTGTTGAAAGATACATATCTTTTTAAATCCCGAGAGAAAATATACTTATTTCAAAAATAATAGTAATTCCAAAGAATGAAAATCAAGAAGGCAATTGAGCCTTGGGTTTTCCCAAAATCCTAATGGAGGTTTATAAAACCAAAATTGATCCTACAAAGTAATTACTGTTTCCTTTCCCCCATTCTAAGTGCTAGTGAAAGGGCTGCTGAAGCAAGAAAGATTGAGATGCCTCCAGAAGAACTGTCAAGCTTTCCAACATGACTCTCAAGTAACTGACGTTGGCTATTTTGCCAATTTAGAAACCAAATTTAACAAAGTCCACCACACACTAATTAATTGCTATTTTTTTTTGTTTTTTTGTTTTTTTTTGGGGGGGGGCATCACTGCCTCTGGTGGTCGTGGGCACTACCTGGTGCTGCTCCTGAGAGCCACTGCTGGATTTGAACCGCCAAGCCCGCGGGCTGCAGTCCTGCGCTCAACGACTTACACCACCGGGCCTCAGTCCCACACACTAATTAATTGATTTGCAATGATAAGATGACAACTATCACAGGGATAATATCTGAGATTGACATGAAGGGATCTTTCCCTATAGACAGATCTGGAAAACTCAGTGGTAAGCAGAAAGTCAGGGGGTGATACAGAAGTAGAATTAGTTGTGAATGAATTTGGCATAACTTACCAAAAGGACCCTACTATAGCTGAAGTCTCCTCGTCTCCTTGAGCCCCATTCCCCCGACCTGGAACACAGAGGGTCACTGCCCACGCTGGCACCTGTGTCCCTCCCTTCCCTCAGCTTCCTCTTCCGATCAGAGGACGTGACAGTCGTGCTCTTTCTTCAGGCTTTCAGTCAAGTCTTACTCAAGCCTGAGCAAAATATTGCCTTGGGTTTTTTTTGTTTTTTTGGGGGGGCGGGGGGGCATCACTGCCCTCTGGTGGTCTTGGGAGCTATCCAACGGTGCTCCTGAGAGCTGCCGCTGAATTTGAACCACCAAGCCCGCTGGCCTCAGTCCCGCACTCAACCACTTACGCCACCAGGGCTCAGTCCCAGAACACTGCCTTGTAAGGCTATCTGTATATCTTTCTCTGATCAATTAAACACGGGATTGACTGTGCTTCCAGGAGGTGATCTTGTTTCCCCTATTTACAAATTCTTAGCCAGAACCTTGTAGTGGTTGTTCTCAAGTAGAAAAGAATTTAAGACAATAAAAAGAAATTATATGCACTGGAGCTTTGGAGATAGGACTTTGCTATGATCACTGCCCTGTCCTGAAATCTGAGGTTTACTGGGTTATAAACAACCCAGTTCACATTTATACATTTGAAAGGCAGAAATATTATAATGTGCTTCATCTTTCCTTCTATAAACCAGTGATCATAAATTAAAAATAGACAAAGAATTTTACAGGGCATGCAAAGGGACTGGATTTACATGAGTACCGCTGGCGAGAAGCAGGAAATTCCCCTGCAAGGGCACTACGGAACTCTGGTCCATGCCCAGGACTTCATGGTGACTGTGCTGATCAGAAGGGCTACCCAACTGAAATGGACAAGAAATCATAAAAAATATATAGATAGAACTTGGAGTCAGATTGCTATTGGGAATGAATATGGAGAAAATGTGTCCTTTTCGCGTGAGGAGGTAAAAACTTGAAGAGGGGTGGAGGTGCACTATTGGGGGTAGGTGGGGAAGCTGTCGTGTAAAGCTGTCGAGGATAATGACGAGGTCTCAACAGGAGTGGACAAGAAAGACCACGTTCCTGAAACAATACATACACCACAACTAAATAGGTCTTTGTCGTAGCACAAAGGGTTAATGATGTTCAAGCCAAAGCATTAATGGATTACTTGTTTACTTCATCTAGGGTTTGACGACCGGAGTCATTAAGGCTGCACATGAGGGCCGTGCTTATCACCTGAGTTGACGGGAGGGTTTCGGATAACATCAGCAATAATCTTCTGAACCTCTGGAGTCAGGCCTGCTCGCTCCGCATCGAGTGGGTAGCCAGCTTTCACCGCTTGGGATAAGTGCGTGCCAAGTGTGGCGAGAGGCAGAGTCCTCTTCTCAGCTATGCTCTTCTGGAGAAACAGCAGCAAAAGAACCAGTGAGCTTTCAGCAGCTTTTCACACTACACAGGACAGAAATTACATGCCCCAACCCTTCAGGTACTACATCTCGCACCAAAATGGATCTTCACTAAAAAAATCCACACTACAACGCAAAACAAAACTCACACTGCAGAACTCTAAGCAAAAACCATGCAGTTTTAACAAAGAATTCAACCTTCATCTCTAATTATAACAACTTAAAAACCTAAGACAGGAAAGGATAAGTCATTCCATAGAATACATTTTGAGAATATAGTAATGAATCTAACATTTATATACTTCAAAAAATATATGGTGTTTGTTTATATAAATTCCTAAAAGCACAAGTCCGAAATGCTTAGTGATAACAGTGCACTCATAATGAATTTTTGAGATTATTCTTTTATTAAGTGTTTAAAATTAGATGTCTCCTTAAAATAAGTACATGAGTTGTCACCCTTTCTCCTTCATGAATGCAAACCAAACTCATTCACTTTATAAATCAATTCTGAAGGACAATGTTAAATATTTACAAATCTCTTTAAAACAAATGTGATTCTGAACACATTTATGACATGTATAAATAAAATATATTTTTAAACATTCAGAAAGTTTAATCACTAAGTGATTTCATGATACTCTTTCAATATATTTTGAAAGTCTGAATTTGGACTGTATTCTCATGAATGCGGACACATTTCCAGAAAAGGGATTTAAAGCAACACTTTCATTAAATATCTCTCCGCTCTCTGCTAGGGTGCACCATGTGTGCATAATATCAGGGTTATTTGATACAGGGCATCAAATTACCTAAAGCTAATTGTATTACTGCTCCTGATTAATGAGTCCGTAGGCATGTTAAATTGGTGGTTTACTTCCCACACTCTCTCAAACTCCTGGGAGATGCAGCTAATTACACCATCACATTACACAAAATAGAACTAAGTAACAGCAAAAGACATACATGAAGATATATCATTCTTTATCGTCTTCATCATAAAACTGCATTATAACACAGGAAACTTCCTAGCATGACTACTTGAATGCACATTATTCAAATAAAACACCTAGCATCAAATTTCTTAGTAACTGCAAGCTCAGTTCTACATCTACACATGGCTAAATTGTGCATATACAGGTATAGTTAAGACACATATGAAGCTATAATTTACGTAAGAGTTTGAATTTAAATTTCCTATTGACAGGCACTTTATTTGAAAATTAATCCAAAGGAATGATTGGGTTTCTTAATAATTGTCTTTTGTATTTTTAATCCAAAAACCTGACCATCAAAATTAAAATACTTATTAGGTTATAAAGACAAGCTAAAAACTGTTTACTCATCTATATTGTCCTTAACCAGAAGAAAAAATGTGTTATGGAGCTTAAAGGATGGAGACCGAGAAAAAGAAAAGCAGCCTTCGATCTAGTCTGCTTCAAATCAATGTACTGTCAGAGGGGATGGGGATTCAAGTAAATTAAACTTAGCCAGAAGCTTCACCCTGCCAATATTTCAATAAGATATATCCTCCCTTTTGAATACAAGGGGGGCAGAAATCAAGAGTCTTCAGGATTTATGCTACACAATGGGAAAGATTAAGTATGGCCATTTTTAGTAACTATGTTTTTTTCTACAAAGCGCATTAACCCTGCCAAATCCACTGCGGTGCAGCCGATTCCCACACATCACCAGTCCACAGAGTGAAGACGGCCATCTGTAAGGAAGCGCCCTCTCCATCGTCCTGAGAGCAGCCTATGGGCCTGAACCGCCAGTAGTTACAATGAATTGAAGAGGACTTGAGGGACAAGCAAACTTTCTTTAAACTTATTTTTCAGTTTCTTAGATGACTTTCCAGTGGGACGCTATGCTTTTTACATAATCAAGAATATGTAAATATGTAGACATATACATCTACAAGTTTGACTTAAACTCTTCTGTGTCTGTATTGTTTTTTTTCTTACTTAACAGTGTATTGTGAAGATTGTTTATTAGTACACTTACTAATCGCCTGTTAACTACTATTTACTTTTCAAGTCTGAAAACATGGCTGCCACCGTGTCTCTGAGCTATACATGCTTGTCAGTATTTCAGTAACAATTTCTGTAAGAGAATCATGATTAAACTATATTTGATGCTGCTTATTAAACTGACCAAGCTAGATGTAGCAGAAAAAGAAAATGATACTGTGATGTAAAATTAAAGATAAAATGAGATTGTAAAGTTAGAAGAGACTAATCTCAAGTCACACCTTTGATATCGAAAAGTCAATAAAACACAAGTTTAGACGAACTAAAAAATTTTGTCTAACTTTAAAGTAAGACTTACCAGAGACATCTTCTGTTCTTGAAACAAAGAGTAAGTCATAGCGACAGATGGTGAGAGTGTGAGCCTTGCATCTGTCCTCACCTCGCTCTTCTGTCCTCCGTGAGCTTGTGAACTTGGGAAAATGTCTGTCTATAAAAATTAAAGTGTAGCAGAAATGATCAACATTGCCAACATAATAATCTATGAGGACTTGTCAAAAATGGGGAAATTCCATGATCCCTTGTTTTTCATGAACTTTTTGAGGCTTCTTTGTATATAACATCAATATTCTAAAATAGTATACGGTCTATATCATCGGCCATTAGAAAAAAAATCCCAAAATAAATCAAATATTTTCCTTTTAGTGAAGAGATTTAAAAGAATGCTTTTTAAAAACATATAGGCGTATTTTTTTAAGTTTGTTGAAAATGGAATGAAAATAATGGAATTTTTTCATATAGTTTTTGAAGCTCCCCCCTCACCTTGAGTCAAAAGGGTAGTACTAGACTACAAGACATAAATTTTTAATATTTGTGACATCAAACATGATTTTAGAATGCGGAAGTCATAGCCTTTCCTTTAAGTTAGTGGTTCTCAATTTTCCTAATGCCGCGAACCTTTAACACAATTCCTTATGTTGTGGTGATTCACCAATCATAGAATTATTTTCACTGCTACTTCTTAACTGTCATTTTGCTGCTGTTATGTATTACGCAACCCCCGTGAAAGGGATGTTCAACCTTAAAGGGGCTGCAACCCACAGGTTGAGAACCGAGGCTTTAAGCAGTAAGAGAAAATAAAAAATGAACTATTATGATGTGAATCAACCACTGTATCTGCCTCAAAGTAATTTCCTGAAAGAATTGCTCTCCAAATTTAAATACTGTAACAATACATTTTGCTAATGCATAAGGAGAGATAGCATAAATGAAAACATACAGTTTAAAGAGACACATGCAAACTGAAACTCCAAACTTGAAGCATTAGGTAAAATTTGATAAATGGTTCTCAAGAATTCTTAAGTAAAATTTAAAAGAAAAAAAGGACTAAAAGAGGAAGACTAACAAAAATATTTTTTAAATAAACAACAAAATATAAAGACCAGGTAACAGTTTTCAAATACACGTAAGTAAATAATCTCATCTTAAGACATGTCTATTTTCCTTTTTAAAACATAAGAACCAAGAGTAAATTCAAATAACCAAATTTATAGGACTGGGTTTGCAATCTGAACTAGTCCAATCTCACCCAAAGCAAAACTCAGGTCTGCAGAGCAGTTTACAAATTCCAGGGATAAATGCAGGCTGGTAAGCAGGAAAGCTAGACAACACCACTACAAGATTTACTGTATCCAGATTGTTTCTCAGATGCGCTGCCATTGAGTCAGGGTAGGGCTGCCCTGTCAGGTTCAGAGCCTGCAGCTCTTCCTGGGCTTGGAAAGCCCATCTTTCACCCTGGGGACTAGCTGGGGGTTCAAACTGATGACCTTGTAGGTCTCAGACCAATGCACAACCTCTAGGCCCTCCCAAATTTCCAAGAGAAAACATTTTTCAGATAAATTGGAATAAAGTCTTTGCATGTGACATCTTGCCATTTTCAAATTATGGCTGTAGTTTTCTAGAAATGCCTAAAAGAAAGCACTCACTCAAATTCCCCAGGATTGCAGTGTAGTCTATATACAGTGAGGCAATAAGATCTCCCTAAATTGACATCTTAAAAATGTGAGTACACTACAGATCCGGGGAGAGAGTTTATGGAAAAAAATCATGCGATCTAGAAATGTGTGACTAAATAGCTTGGGAACATCCCCAACAATCAGCAAAGCAATCTGAGAGTAATAATCTCAGGAAAGTAAGCCAGAATGTGATTTTAATATGCAAAAGCCTAATTGATTTCATGATGTTCTGTTCTAGATAAAAGACTCCATGAACAGAAAATAGTCAGTGAGGAACAGATGATGGAAAAGTCAGAACGACAAATACATGATGCACTATTCAGATGAGAAATCTCGAGTGACTGGATTTAAACATTACAGGTTCCTTGACAAGGAAATGGAGAGAGTAGATGAGAAATCCCTCAATTTATCTTTCTTGCAAGAATACTATTTAAGATGATCAGAATTTCCCAGACTTGCTAAACAACTTTCAGATAAGCTGGCTCATCGACAACTTCTCTAGAGGAGAGACTGCACCGAGTAGGCTAGGGGCCACTTCCCTGTTTAATTCTGCACCATAAAGTAATTCTTCATATTTATATACACATATGTGCATTCATAAAATCGGGTTCACAAAAATGGATCATGCAGTTGACTCCCAAACAGAACTATTCTGTAGGAAACACCACCACCCTGCAAGGATGATGGCAAAAGGTCCGTCCTGACCCGTGGCAAATGGCAGCAGTCTGAGCAAGCAGCTAGGTAGGCTTCCCCAGACATACCTATTTCGTCAAGATGCCTACTCTCTGAAAATTGCAACATGCAGCTATTCTGAAGTCTTAAGTTTAAAAAGAAAAAAGACACGTTAGTTCTGAGACAGTTCTATGAGGAAGGCGTCAAAAACATCCATTCTTTAAAAGAGGAATGGAATGTTTCCAGGAACTTTTGGAAGACTGCTTGTATGTTAACAATCCTAGATCCCCGTCTCTAGGGTTACTTGATCACAATTGTCTATGGTAATTAAACAATTTCATTACAACTGGATAGACAGAATGAAGGGGTGGAGTCTAGCCTGTCAATCAAGTCAAAGCCTCTCTTCCTCCCTGGCGGCAGGACTGATGCTAAAGAGGTACATGGAGCCACGCTGAGGGCAGCCAGAGCCCTGAAGATGCCTCCACCCCCATTTGGATCCACAGGACTGTCTACCCACCAACCTGCGATCTTCCTTCCTTCAGCACCATTACATGTGCTGTGAGAGTCAAAGAGGAATCTGTGGACTAGTATCGGACATATGGGCTAATGGCGGACTTGGGGATTTGATCTGGACTGGGCTGGGATGTTTTCTTAAAACACAATTGCTTTTTGTTTTGTTTTGTTTTTTTGTTTGTTTTTTTGGGCATCACTGCTCTCTGGTGGTGGGAGTAGGAGGCCCAGCCCCACTGCTGGAATTGAACCTCCGTCCCAGTGGGCCGCAGTCCCGCACACAACCACTACGCCACCGGGGCTCAGTCCCACAATTGCTTTTTGATATACAGCTTTGTCTTACACACATCGAGTGTCCCTGGATCTGTTTGTCTAGTCTACACAGACTAACACACTGTCTTTTGTACTGACAGGAGTGTATGACAGGATCTTCTTCTATATGCTTTATGATGTCTCAGAAAAGCAGGCCTTGTAAACATTTTTTATTGCTTTATAATTCAAGTAATAATTCAAATATGCAAATAATTCAAGCTCTAAAATTAGGTAACATATATGACATGGAATGTGTCAAACAAATACATATATTCCTCATCAATAACACAGTTTTTAATTAAAATCCCAAAATAACAACTATGAGGAAAAAAAACTAAATGTCTTTTCCAAAGAAAAGCTCATAAATATTCTTCCTCATGTACCTATATAGCCTCATATAACAGACAGCAATGATAAATAGCCTTATCAAGATGATACCAGTATTATTACTCGAGGCAGTAGCTACTTTCTTAATCTTATAAATTTTCTAATTACAGGTTTTATTATGCCAGCATTATGTATTTATGCATTATGGTTCTAATCTATCTTTCATGTTTGGTTAAAGGGACTTATCTCTTTTTACATACTTTGCTAAATAGCTGCCAACTACTATTCATCTTTGGTGGAAGGGGACACTAAAAACATTATCATTTTCACAAAATTTATTTCTATTAAATTATTTTAATATGCTTTCCCTAAATGGCCATCCTAAAATGATTTAACACTCATGCTTATATTTATAATTTCTGACTTATATTCTGACAGTATTTCTGCTTCAACTCAAAATTTTAAGCAAATTAAAAAACAAAGTTATGAGTAATAAATAAACATTAAAATGCATTCATTTCTTTCTTTAAAAAGTGGCTTCAATTTCCCAAATAGCCCAGGCTTAATTATGAATAATACAAATCAGCAATCATTTTTTCCATGTAGACAGCTCAAAAGGCTTTATGCCTTCTCCTTGGTCATTTCGTGTTTGCCCTTTTTAAATGTCCTTTTCTGAAGGGGTTGGAGTTAGAAAAGGCAATTTTTTACTCTTAAAAAATACCACCACTTCATAAAAGATGATACTACTGTCAAATACCTGAAAAGAGAATTTTTATTCACTTCCTGGTGGCACATATGATATTCTTTATCAAATGATTAAGACATTACCTTTTCATTTTCCCAAATATCCAAATGAAATATAAGAAAATTTCATGTGGTATCATGTATGAATATGAAAAGAAAATTTTCCCAAAGACATTTTATAGTATATAGCATATAGTATATAGAATACTACATATAAAGTATAAAAGTTTTCTATTGTAGTTGAAAAATACCTTTTTTAAAATGTGAGATCCAAATGGGTCTTCCTAAATTTTCAAGATCACGCAGTAGTAGAACATGATCTTCAAACTAATGAAAATATTTTTAACTCTTCTAACTTGCACTAAGCTTCCATTGCCTTTTATCGTTTTCCTTCTAGCCTTTGCTTCCTTTCATGGGTTGGGAAAGTATGCGTTCTATTGTGAAGACCAGGAAATGGAGACCCTAGAAAAGTAGAGAATGCACGCAGACTCATCTAGAAAAGCATGGTAGCGTAAAGAACTTGACTCCCTGACTCCAGTTCACCAGTCTCCCACTCCCTTTCAAGGTGTCACCTAACTCCCTCTCTCTGATGCAACAGCTAGCATGGAGATTGCATGTTGACTCACAGAAACCAAAACAAACAATCCTCGTGCACACAGTTCCGTGGGGTAAAGCAAACCAAAAGTGAGTGAAGAATCACTCCTAAGCCTGATGAGAATAACATAAGATCTACTTAACATCAAAAGACAGCACTATGGGAAGGAAAGAGTAGCTGCGGAATATGTCAAACATAAGAAAAGCAAAGTGCACTGGGATGGAGGTTCAATTCCAGCAGTGGGGCTGGGCCTCCTACTCCCACCACCGGAGAGCAGTGATGCCAAAAAAAAAAGAAAAGAAAAGTGGCTGAGATTTTTACCAGCTGACAGTAAGCATAAATGTGCATCACTACATTCTAAAGAACATATCTGAAAGTGAAAGTTAAGAATTTCTCACCCTCAACTTTCAGGGAGGTAGGGGCTTCAAAAAGTATGTGGGGGGTGGGGGGGTGGGAAAGGGAGGGAATCCATCTTTTAAACTTCTATTTTGTTCACCACCAACTTTTTGAAGCCTGTTGTATATTACCTATTCAAGTACTATACAAACAAAAAGACATGGGCAGTCTGCATAGTAACTTTAATAGAAACTTAATATGTAGGTAGCAAACAAGTCTTCAGCAAATGATTTACTAAAGAAATACTTAAAACAAAACCCACTTTCCAGCACTCTAATAGGAAAGGAAAATAAAAGGCAATGATTTTTGCTTTTGAGGCATGCTTTTGAAATGATAAAAACATGCTTATTCTCCTATAAACCACAATCATTTACCTGAAGACTATTTTCTTGGCAGAATTGTTGGATGACTTCCAACAGAGTGGTCAGCATAGTAGCCTTCCCTTCAGAAACACCATCTATCTTTTTCAATTCTTCAGTTGTAGTAGGCCTGTGGTTAAATATATATATATATACTTATAAAACTGCTATAAATTACTTTTTTTTCAAAAACCAAAACCAACATAAAGTACAAGTTAATCCTACTTTATAATTTTTTTACTTTGCACCATTTCAAAATTTTCTGTTTTAGCAACCTAACAACAAAGACCAAGCCAAGATCAGCACTGTGAAATGATAATACCTGGTGAACTGGTCAGTGCCATGAAGAAAAAGGCTAATCTCTAACCTTCGACGGCACTGCTGATGGTATAGTTGCTACATTTTTATAGACACGATGAGGTAAACTCTTAGGCTCGAGAAGGATGTTTACTTGTGTGTCACTGACTATTTAAAGGCATTCAACTATATTGATCATAACAAATTATGTACAGCCTTAAGAATGGAAACTTCAGAACATTTCACTATGATGATGGTGAAGCTGTACATGGATCAAGAAACAGCTGTGTGACTAGAACACTGTATAGTTTTAAAATCAGGAAGGTATCTGTTAGGGTTGTATCTTTTCACCATACTTATTCAATCTGTATGGTAAACAAAATCATCAGAGAAGCTAGATTATAAGAAGAATATAGTCACAAGATTAGAGGAAGGCTTATTAACAACCTTTGATAAGCAGATGACACAATCTTGCTTGCTGAAAGTGAGGATGATTTGAAGCATGTGCTGTTTAAGACCAAGGATGGCAGCCTTCAATATGTATTTCAACGCAATGTCACAAAGATCAAAATCATTGACCAATAAGTAACATCATGATAAATGGAGAAAAACTTAAAAGTTGTTAAGGAT
Source organism: Nesogale talazaci (assembly GCA_004026705.1). Taxonomy (NCBI): domain Eukaryota; kingdom Metazoa; phylum Chordata; class Mammalia; order Afrosoricida; family Tenrecidae; genus Nesogale; species Nesogale talazaci. Next base: position 82,152 of record PVJH01003733.1, on the reverse strand, counting down.
TTCATTTTGCTTGGATCCACAATCAATGTCCATGAAAGCATCAGTCAAGAGATCAAAAGATGAATTGCATTTGGTAAATCTACTGCACAAGATCTTGTTACGGTGTTGAAAATCAAGGATGCTTCATTTAGAACTACAGTGAGCCTGACGCAAGCCATGGTACTTTCAATTGCCTCACACATGTGAAAGTCAGGCACTGAATAAAGACTGAAGAAGAATGGATGCATTCAGCTATAGTGTTGGGGAAGAATATGGAAAGTAGCTTCGACTGCCAAAAGACAAACAGATTTGTCTTGGAAGAGATACGGCCAGAAAGAAAGCTCTTTGGAGGCAAGGATGGCGAGACTTCAGCTCAAGCACTTTGGACAAGTAGTCGGGAGAGATTATTTCCTAGATCCTGGAGAAGGGTGGCAGGCTTGGTAAAGTGGAGGGGCAGTGAGAAAGAGGAAAAGGGAAAGAGAAAGATGGACTGACCCAGTCGTTCCAACAACGGAATCAGTAAGTGAGAGGATGGAGCAGGACTAGGTGGCGTTCATTTCTGTCATTCACAAGGTCATACTGAGTCAGAACCGAATCAATGGCATCTAACAGCTATCAACACCACAAACTGAGGACAACTAAGAGACTATCATTTTCTTCCACAAGGTTGTTTTACTATATAGTAAATTTTGCAACTGCTATAGGCTTTTAGCAGATTTTTTTGTTGCTATTGTTTTGTTTGTTTTGTTTTGGGGGGAGCATCATTCCCTCTTGTGGTCGTGAGAGCGACCCAGCCTTGCTCCAGGAGAGCTGCTTTAGCTGAATATTTAACGTGTATAATACCTAAGACAATGAGCAGTGTCTTTTTTTGAAATTCAGCCAATATAGAGATTACATTTTTTCCTTTACATATTTTGTGTAAATATTAAAGGTTAATCCTAGGACATTTATTTTTAATAGTCCAATTATAGGATATAAATAGTAGGTAATAATCATTAGGTAATTCTAAATTTATCTCTAGGATAAAAGTTAGTGATAGATACCATTATTTCAAAGGAAACATTAAGTTAAACATTATTACCAAACTACTTTTTAAAAAAATAGGGCTGAGCCCCGGTGTTGTAGTGGTTGTACGCGGGAATGCGGCCCACTGGGATGGAGGTTCAATTCCAGCTCCACAGGAGCAAACGCTGGGCCTCCTACTCCCACCACCAGAGGGCAGTGATGACTAAAAATAAATAAATAAAAATAATTTCTTTCAAATATCTATTGACAATTTGATGTTTATTTGCCCTCACAGGAGACAAAAAATGAGGAACACTTGTCTTTATTCAGAGTTTACAAAATAGATGGCATATCAACAAATGTATGACATGAACAACAAACTATAATTTAAGCATTGCTTTTGCTAATTGCCATGGAAACAATACATCTAAAAGTCCTTATGAATTCAGGAGAGGGATTGCCATGGAAGATTTCATGAAATATTAAAAAAACAGATCTCTATGGCATTCATAAATGAATTTTGGCATCATTAAAGAAATACTGCATATTATTCTATAAATAAGTATGAGGATGTTGAAAAGCAGTCTTCAATAAGTGGTAAATAAATAAAAGTAAGATAAATGATGCAAAATTTCAAGACTTAAATAGAAACGTAAGTTTAAGTCCATAAATTCTAGACTAAAGAAGTTAGCACAGGGGAAATCAAGTAGTGTCACAATATGATAAAGATTAATTTGTAGCTTTTTTAAACCAAAATCAAATCAGTATCCATGAAGTTAATTTCAATTCATGGCGATATCCTGTGCACTAGAACAGAACTCTGGTCCAATGGCTGTACATCATTAAGAAGTAGATTGCCAGGCATTTCTTTCGTATCACCTGTTGGTGGTTTTCAACAACTGACCCTTTATTTAGTAGTTGAGTACTGAACCATCTGCACCATTCAGACTCCCTGCAATTCATACATTAAATGAAATTAGGAGACTGGGGAAAAAAGGACTACTTAGGAGGCTTTTGCAACCACCACAAAACTAAATGAAATGTCTAGGAAAAGGGAAGAAGTCATGAAGCATAAGGAACAGCTAAATAAAAAGGTCTGAAGAAAGGAGGTCTACGTCAGAAGCATGGAAGTGGTTTGGATGTTTGTAACCATGGATGTGGGAGTAAGATTAATAAAGATTAGTGATTCAGAAATAAAAGTACTTGGATAAAATGTGTGCATTGAGGAAAATGAGTTCAATTTTTTTATATTCTGAGTTAGATCACTGAAAACATAGTTGGCTTTCATTTATGTAGAAACATGAAGTTAACAGATCCACAGAGACAGTGGTCCAAGAATGAGGAATTTGGGAGTATGTCATAGATATGATAGTTGAAGTTATGGTCTGTATTATATAATGATGTTTTATAAATCTATTAATCTAGAAGAAAATAAATCACATATTCAAACAGATTGTTTACCTAATCTTGGCCATATCCAGTAGTATCTTATTTGTTGCCAGAATAGCTGGAGGAATATCCATTTTATTGGACTGCTTCTGCCTGGCTTCTACCAATTTTCCATATAATGTCTGGGGAAAAAAACCAGAAATAAACAACTCCACACTGTCTGTAATGTACAAAGAAAAATCTATTCTTTTATTTTAGTACTTCACTTTCTCTTAAATAGGGGAGGAAAAACCCAAAACTAAACTACATCTCAAAATCTTAGCTGTAGTACAATTTTTAAACTGTAGACAATAGAATCTTAAGCATGAATAGAATCCTAACTTTATTACAAAGTCTTACCTGAGATTCTTGTTCTCGGGCTGAAATAGCAGGTTCCAAGGACTTGCAAAATACAGGAAGACATTTTCCTGGTTGTACCATGATACTAATAAATTTAAAGGAAAATAAAGAATAAAAGAAAGTTCTCTTTCTCGTGGTTGACTTTATTTTGCCTACAACTAAAGAATATATTTTCAAGTCAATATAAGACCTTCTCTATGCAATACCAGTAAAGTAGGCAGAAGTTGAATATTTTGGATCAATCACTCACATTAGAATGGTTAATGGAATTCATCACAAAACTGAAGAATAATTTTTATCCCATCCCCTTCCTAAACCAAATGCTTTTGGGGAAAATATACTCTAAAACCATAATGAGGAAAGATAACTTAAAAATAAATATATAAAAGGGCTATCTGATCTCTAAAGATGCAATCTGTGAGACCAGTAATTTTTGTTGAGTGAGAGACATTAACACAGGATTAATCAAATTATTCAAAAAATTTTTCTACAACAAATGAAAATCAGACAAACATGTGTTTTGCTTCTGACTCTGGATTAAAATTTTAAAACAGTATTATGTGTCATGTCCTAGTCACCACACTGGATAAAACTCTAACTACAAGGGCTGAACCCCCGGTGGCATAGTAGATGAGTGCGGGGCGTGGCCTATTGGCTTGGCAGTTCAAATCCAGCAGCAGCTCTCCAGAAGCAAGGCTGGGCCTCCCAATCCCACCAGAGGGCAGTGATTGCTCCCCCCCCCCCCAAAAAAAAAGAAGCAAAACTCTAACTACAAATGAGAAAAGTTACGAAACTTCGACGGCATACAAGGGCCAGACTGAAAATATCTAGTATATGCCAGTGTATAGAGATCAAAGTTTATTGGTAGTTTCCAGAGCAGTCCTTGAGAGGTGTAAAAGGTTGGGTGCACCATGGTAGACAGGCCTGAAGATCTCCTTCCAAATAATCAGCCACTGAAAACCCAGCGAGTGTAGTTCTACTTTAACATATGCAGGGTCTCTGTGAGTTGGAGTCATATTGATGTCTACAGTTATTACAGACAGAAGAGATATATGAGCTTCTTCCAAGGTGATTAGAAATTTTAGAAACAAATTACAGAGATAGATAAACAACAGTACACATAAATGTTACTGATTTTACATATAAAGGAACATTGAAATTTCAAACACAAATCTGTGACAGTTTTTCAAATGGCACAGAATAGCCGACACAAAATGAATTCCTAGTCACTTTTGGGGGCAGGAGGTGTGGGGGGTGGGATGAAGAACAAATTTGATTGATTTTGAAGAAATGTTTACTGCTTTCTCTGTTGTTAGAGTTCACAACTATACTATAGGATTTTATTTTCAGTTATAAAACGTACAACTAAAATAAGTAGCACGAGGAAAAGCAAATCCAGTTCAAAGAATGAGGTAACTAGTGAAAATTACATATTGAATTAAACTATGTTTAGCTTTGAAGTTATGCAAATCTTTCAGCTACTGAAAGATTTTATGGAAGATTACATTTTAAACTATTTTACAAAGAAGTTATACTGGCAAAATTTTGGTTAACCTTGCTTAATCATACATATATGTAAACAAATTTTCATTTAAAGCATTTCTGTTTGAACACAATTACAAATGCACAGAAGTTGGGAGGGCAAAAAAAACTGATAAAAGCTTCAGGTAGATAAACTACAATGCTGTATCCATGAAGCAAAACTCCTATCTATTACTAAGGAAACACTATGGGAATAAGAAAGAGTCCTTAAAAGTTCAAATGAGTTAAGTAAAATTAAAAGTTAAGCAAAAGGGGAAAAAAAATTATTGCTACCAGAGAACATAAAGTAGTGGTGATGGCTGTAACAGCATACTGTTTGAGTCTACCATATTTACTTGAGCATAAGTCTCCCCAAGTATCAGCAAAGACAGCTAATTTTAATACAAAAACTGAATCAAAAATGTGTCAAAAACCTTGGCTTACACACAAACATATACAGTAATCATATATAATACTTTTATTATTTTGTAGGAAAAAATGAGCATGATCAAATCTTTCAATACAATGTTGAATTAACAAATGTCAAGTTACTTATATATATATATATATGTATATACATGTGTCTGTACACACACACACACACACACACACACACACGGGTGCCCCTGTGTGCCCTACCACCCCCACCACTAAAAAATACAGAAAAAAGGGCTGAGCCCCAGTGGCATAGTGGTTGTGCGTAGGACTGTGGCCCACTGGGATGGAGGTTCAATTCAAGCTCCACAGGGGCAAAGGATGGGCCTCCACAGGTGGCAAAGGATATTTCCCACCACCAGGGAAGTGATGGCCTAAAAAAAATTAAAAAAAAAAAAAAACAGAAAAAAGCTCCTCTGGGCAGTTTTTGTAGTAAGCCTTTTTCCCGCTAGGCAAGCAATGAGCAACTTGCACTGAGTTAGTGCACCCAGTGGCATCATCTGGGAAGGCTCTCTGGTCACAGTGAATTTTTTTGTGAAATCAGTTTTTCTCAACTCTTATTTTTTTTGCTACGGCCGATTTAAGACAACAGGGTGCAACTGTGAAATTTTGTTTCCTGCTCAAGATAAATGCCACAGAAACTGTTGTGATGTTTTACACAGCTGAAAAAGACAGCGCTATGGGAAAAACACAAGTGTACGAGTGGTTTTCTTGTTTCAAAAAAGGTGAAATGCCATTTGATGACAAATCTCATTCTGGACGTCGGTCAACTTCGAACAAATGAAAATGTCAACACTAGAGTTCGTTGCACCAGATAAGACTGTTAATCAAGCCTTCTACTGAAAGGTTCTGAAAAAATTTGTGTAACAGTGTGCAACAAAAAGACATGATGTATGGCAGATGGGGAACTGGTTTTGCCAACATGAAAATGCACCTGCTCACGTAGCCATATCAGTGCACCAATTTTTGGCAAAAACAGCATGGCTCTCTTACTGAATGTACCTGATTGACCTGACGTTCACTCTGTGTGACTTTTTAAAAATATATAAATCACTTTATTGGGAATTCTTACAGTTCTTATAACAACCCACGCTTCCATGTATCAAGCATATTGTACATATGTTTCCATCATCACTTTCAAAACATTTTCTTTCTTTTTGAGTCCTCAGTATCAGTAACTCTCTTTTTTTGTTTTTTGTTTTTGTTTTTTGGGGGCATCACTGCCTCTGGTGGTCGTGGGCGCTACCCAGTGCTGCTCCTGAGAGCCGCAGCTGGATTTGAACCACAAAGTCCACAGGCCGTAGTCCCACACTCACCCACTTACGCCACCGGGGCTCAAGCCTAGTAACTCTCTTTTTCCTCCCTCCCCTTACCCAACCCCTTACCCTTGTGACCCCTTGATAACTTATTATTTTCATATCTTAAACAGTCTGCTGCATACCTTCACTCATGTTTCTGTTGTCTGTCTCTCTGGGAGTGGGATTATACATTGATCATTGCAACTGGTTCCCCCTTTGACCCCCACTTTCCCCCTACCCTCATGGTATCACTACTCCCATTATTGTTCCTGAAGGGGTTATTGGTCCTGGATTCCCCGTGTCTACAGCTCTTTTCTATACCAGTGTACATGCTCCAGTTTAGACGGATTTGGAAAGTAGAACTGGGATTGTGGTGGTGGGGGAGGAAGCATTAAAGAAATAGAGGAATGCTGTGTGTTTTATTGGTGCTATACCCTACCCTGGCTGACTCCTTCATTCCTTGTAATCCTTCTACAAGGCAATGTGCAATAGTCTACAGATGGGCCTCGGGTCTACTCTCAGACTCTCTTATTTACATCAATATAATTGTTTTGGGTCTTCTGATGCCTAATACCTGATCCTGTCAGTACCTCGTGATCACACAGGCTTATTCCATGTGAGCTTTGTTGCCATGTGACTTCTTTTAGCTCTGAAGAGGGACATGAAAGGACAGTGATTTGACAACTGAGATGAGGTGAAGAGAAAAATGAGGGAGGTGGTGCCTGCCATTCAAACAGATGAGCTTGAAAAACATTTCCAAGAATGGAAATACAAATTTGAGTTTGACAAATGTATTAAGTGTAATGGAGAGTAAATAGCTTTAAGGGAGAAGGAGGTAAATTCTGGGCTTGGGGGGGGGGAACCCCCTCATATATACCAGGTTTTCATGTTAAATTTTTTTTTTTTTTTTGTGGGCATCACTGCTCTCCGGTGGTAGGAGTAGGAGGCCCAGCCCCACTGCTGGAATTGAACCTCCGTCCCAGTGGGCCGCAGTCCCGCGTACAACCACTACGCCACCGGGGCTCAGCCCCATGTTAATTTTTTAATTACATAGAATGGTCTCCACAAAAGATGTCAAGTTTAAATGAATTCCTCCTTTGTTGGAGAAGGGGAAACAATACACTACCATAACCGAAAGCAAATGAAAATTTCTGAAACTGGTTAAGTTAAAAAATAGTAATAGAAGTATATTGCTTAGATCTAGAGTGGTAAATAGCAGAGAAGCCAGGTGGAAAACTTGAGAATGACTGTTTTGAAAAACAGAGCAAAGTGGTTTGGGGGGGAATGTGGACGCGTGTGCCTCTAAATTTTTTCCTCTTGTGTTGGCCACCTTAAAAAAAAAAAAATCACAATACTCTCACCCAGTAATCAAATACAGAAATGTAAGAGTCAACTACTAGTCCTCCATGTTCCTTAACTTACCACCATCTTAACAATCAAGTTCTCAAAATTTTAACTAATAAATGTCCTACAAATCAATTTCTCTTTTCTACGTCCAATGCCATTCCATTATCTAAGCCATCATAATTTTTTACAAGTACTGCAATAGCTTGTACTTCTTTTTTCTTAATTAGTTTCAGTTTTCTTTAATCTATATCATCCAGTCAGAATAATCAAACAAGTGTTATCAAACTAGCAATTTCTTTTAGCAAGCTCTATAAATTGTTAAAGGAAATAAATAAAAGTACATTGCAGATCATATGAAAGTTATATAAAATTAAAATTCATTATCAATAAATAAAATTTTAACTGGAACATATGGATATGCATGTATAAATATATTGTTTAGAGCTGTTTTTTAGATACAATAGCAGTGCAAAATAGTTGTGTCAGAGACCATATGGCTTGTGATACCTAAAATATGCACTATCTGGCGCTATACCAGAGAATGTCCCTATACCAAATGACAGAGTTAATCATTCTTCTATTTAAAACCTGTCCCTGGCTCCAAACTGTCTTTATCATCATGTGTACTGTTATTTAATTCTTCAGCCTTAAATCTCACTACTCTGTTGCATCCGTGTACTACATTATCTGTGGGACCGCGCTCCGTGAGAGGTTCTCAGCAATGATCCCCTACTCTATTTCCAGGTTTCTGTACGTATGTCGGCCATTCTTCTGCTGAGAGAATGTCCTTCCTTTCACCTTACCAGTGTTCCATTCTGTCCTGCCCCAGTCAGAACCAACTGGTGGGTGCTTAACAGCAACGAATCACAGTTGTTTATAAGAGTTAAAGGAGCTGAGCCCCGGTGGCGTAGTGGTTGAGTGTGGAACTGCAGCCCACTGGCTTGGTGGTTCAAATCCAGCAGCAGCTCTCCAGGAGCAAGGCTGGGCCTCCCACTCCCACCAGAGGGCAGTGATGCCCCCCAAAAACACAAAAAAAACAACAAAAAAAGGAGTTAAAGAAGATAATACGCATAAGATGCCTGGAACTTAGCACAGAACCTGATATACAATAATGCTCATTAAGTGTCAGCTATTAAGTTAAAATTAAAATGTTCATTTATTAATTATTATTAATTCTATCCCTTAATAAGACTCTATCAATGAGGCAGACTAATGAATCTGATTTATTTTCCTTTTAGGGGGAAAAAGTGCTGTTGATGTAAGTAGGGAAAATAAAAATAATGAACTTTACCTTTCTTTAGGGAAGTTATCTCCAGAAGGTTTTTTATTAAATGCTTTGTAAGAATACATCTTCTCCAAATTATACTGTTTTGGAATACAAAAAAATCCATTAAAAACATAAAATATTAGAAGTTTCAAAGAAGTCTTTTAAGATGAAGGAAATGAAAGGCAAAGCTCATATTAACATTTTCTCTTTGATTAATCAAGTTAATAAATTCATCAAATATATCTTCTGAAAACAAGCTCTTGAAATATCAACTTCTAAGTTTTTAAAAGCAGTTAAATAATAACTTGATATCTGTTTCTCTCAAATCTATAAAGAATGCTCTGAGACACAGCAGGAGTCCAAGTAATAAAAATTATTCAATTATATTCTGTATGCTGTATTTAATTAAGCTGAAAAAAATTAGAAAATGAGCACATTTTTCATTGGTCTATGAGGATGTACTTAATCTGTGTTGTTATTTAAAAGCCAGGCACAATGCAAGGAAGTATGTATGTGACTTAAGAATAATTAGTTCTTACATCATGGCCCCGCTCAACAGTCACCCTCAGAAAGAGAACCCCGAAGAAATGGGTGCTATAGCAAAATGGGGCAAAGAAATTAGATGGTGCTGACTATAAAATAAAATAACATCTGGAGTCTTAAAGGCTTGTCTTCAAATAAGCAGCCATATAAGCAAGATGTCAACAAAGCCCACATGGAAGAAACATCATCATTAGTCACCAAAGGATTATAAATCCTATCATTTGAAATCAAAGGGGGAATTAGTATCAGACCCTAACTCATGAGAAGCCCCCTTGCAGGCGTCTATGGGTGACAGTGGGAGCCCAAGATTCCTATGTGGTAACAAGGGTAACAAGCCTCCAGTGAACTCCGCTAGCCACAATTGAGGGACGGGAAGAAAGGGATTACTAAACAGAGAGTATTGGAGAGATGAGTATAGAAGATCAAAGGCGTAAATCTGACTTGAACAGCTAAAACTTTGTTAGGTGACCACCCCTTCTGATGTACAATGGACCTGATCTTATTTTCAACATTTTCAGCATTTTTGTTCTGTTTTGTTTTTGTTTGTTCATATTACAGAGCATCATAGGTGTCATCAGAGAGCACTCTCTTGAAGTGGTGTTATATTTTTCTCTTTCTCAGTGTATGAAACTTAGGATTGCTGAAGCTATAGGGGTAGAAAGTAGAACAGGGCATTGGGGGCTGAAGGGTAAAGTGTTGGTGGGGTGGAATACAAGGGAGACGATGTCAGGGAGTCCAGGAAGAAAAAGAATGTTTGGAAACTGATTGCAGTAACAATTGCACAATTCTGCTTGACATGATTGAACTATGAAATGATATAATATATTGTATTAACTACCAATTAATAATAATGTTTTAAAAAGAAAGTGTGTGTGTGTGTGTGTGTGTGCATGTGTAGGTAGTTTTAATGAGAACATTTAGGAATCAAATTTTTTTTCTTAATTATATATAGATTCACAATATATAAACTTCATGCCAAAAAGTCATGAAATAAGCTTACAACAATCAACACTGTTATTCCTTCAAATACTCTGTGCTTTTCTTCTAACCCCAGAATTTACATCTCATAGATTAACTGTTTATATCACATCTCTTCCCAAATTTTACGCTTTGTTCTACATGCCAAGTTACTCTTCAATTGGAAGGAAATCAAAATATGAAAGTTAAAAATAACAGCTATATCAATAAAGAATGAAACATATTATAAACACTTCTTTAAAAAAGAAAAAAGAACCACTTCTTTAAAACCAACCTTCTTTTCTGCAGTCAATTCAATTGGGACTTGACTAGAGGAGTATTGTGCAGTGGCTGAAGACACAGTTTTAAAACTAAAAAATAAAAAGATTAAATTATCTCAAATGCTGAAATACAATGATCTGATTCATGATTCTCATATCTCCAATCCCAGAAAGGGAGGTGAGATTAATTACCTGTAAATTTTTAAAACGAATTCTTTCTAGAAAAAAACCTCTGTAAGGTTTAAGAGCTTAACAGGAAGAAAGTGAGAAACGGTCAATAATAAATAAAAGTACTTAAAAGTGTGCAACAAGCACATTCCTTTGTATACAGAAGGGAAAATGTAGCTTCTTCCTTAAGGATCTTAACATTGCGTGCTCGCTTCAGCAGCACATGTACTAAAATTAACATTGCTTCTATAATTAATGGGGAAAAGCTTTTAAATACTATGGCAAGCTATAGTATTTAAATTTTCCTAATCAAGAAAGCAATCTGTGATTTATCTTTCTCTCACTGACCTGCATATCCAAACTAATACAAAAACATTTCTTTCTTTATCTGAGTGGTATCTGCAAAGTGGTAATATAGTCCATGCTATATTTTTTAAAACTCTAGAACTTAAAAAAGTAAAAGAATGTTAAACCAGTCTGGATGTGCAACAGTTGTTGGAAACAACATGGTACTACATTGAATTTTATCATTCCTGGTGGGTAAATGCCATAAAGAAGTCAGAACAATAACACGAAGACACTAACAACTAAAAACAAGAACGAAAAAAACCCTGAACACCGAACCTTGGCAGAAGAAACGTCCTTGGACACAATTCTTCATTAGCTTGAAGAATAAGGCTTGGGGGAGGTTCTTTCCTGGATTTCTGAAGCCAATTCCTACCCTGTCAAAACCAAGAAGACTCTCTTAACACACAATAAGGAAACATAAGTCAAACAGGCACAGTTTTGCAATACTTACCTTTTGTGTAAGGGTGCAAATTTTGACAAATCTGCTAGACCTAGAGACTTCTGCCAACAATGCCTCCCCTATGAGATGATGAGCAAAAGCCTTCCACCAACTCTCTGGGTGGTCCTTGCCAATGCCAAAAAACATGTGGCTGCGAAATTTATCTTCAAGACGTTGAGAATTCTGAAATGAAGGGGAAAATAATCAGTATCTAAACACCCATACTTAACTCCTCAAGTATGATGCTTTAAAAATGTTCCATTCAAAAAATATAGTCATCCTGGCTGCTTACCTTAGAAGCACAAATAGGCAAGAGCTTTTAAAAGTTCATGAAAAAATAGAATTTAAAGATGGTGACTTTTTCCCACTGCGTTTAAGTCCCTATGCGTGCGTTTGTGTGTACATATAAACCCACTCCTGTGGGTCAGACACAGCCTCTCCTGGGGGACAGTGAGGAGGACTTGAAGCACTTGCTGAAGACGACCAGGGATTGCAGCCTTTAGTGATGATTACAACTCAGTGCCATGAAGACTAAAACTCTTACAACTCGATCAATAGGCTACACCATGACAAATGAAGGCAGAAGTTTCCGAGGATTTCGTCTTACTTACATTAATAATTAGCACTCATAAAAGCAGTAGTCAATAGTCAAAGTGTGCATCGCATTGGGTGAATCTGCTTCAGAAGACCTTGTGAGAGTGTGAAAAGCAGGAAAGTGACTTGGAGGACTAAGATGGACCTGACGCCAGCCCTGGTGTTCTCAATTGCTTCCTATGTGTGTGAAAGACATCAAAATAAGGGAGACTGAGGGAAACAATGATGCATTTGAACTGTGGCACTGAGAAGAATATTGAAAGTACCAGAGACAGGCAAAAGAACAAACAGATCTCGATCTGTCTTGGAAGAAGTAATGTTAGAACGCTCCTTAGAGGCAAGGATCATGAGACTTCACCTCCCATACTTAGGACAAGTTCTCAGAAGAGACCAGTCCCTGGAGAAGGTCATCATGTCTGGTAAAGTGAAAGGGCAGCAAGTAAAAGGATGGACACAGTGGCTGCAACAGGGGGCACGTGCAGAGGAACGATTGTGAGGCCGGCTCAGGACCCGGCAGTGCTTTGCTTTGTCATGCACAGAGTCCTTCTGGATCGGAACGCACTCGATGCTACCTAACAGCAGCAACTATGCCCAAAGTTCTGATTTGCGAAAACAGATTCAATTAAGTTGATCTTGCACACAAAAAAATATTAGGCTACGTTCTCATTGGAGAGACAGCAGTACCTAGATATGAGGTGTATAACATATGCTTCTGATAAGTCTATCACAAGCTGGTTAACAGTCTGTAAAATGCTTTCTAGTAAATCTTTTTTGTTTGTTTGCTGTTGCTGTTTGTTTGTTTGTTTGTTTGTTTTTGGGAGGGGGGTCACCACTGCCTCTGGTGGTCGCGGGAGCTACCTAGCAATGCTCCTGAGAGCCGCCACTGGATTTGAATCACCAAGCCCGGCGGCCACAGTCCCTCACTGAACCGCTTATGCCACTGGGGCTCAGCCCGTAAATCTTAAACATAAAAACAAATTGTTTTTTGAAAAATTATAGTAACTAAGTACAATGGGACTTCAAAAAACTCACTATCTTTTAAATTCCATTTTATCATGATATAAACCTTAGTATAATAGTGGCAATTGCAAAAATGCTATCAAGATATAAACAAATATAAACACCCTAGTATGAAGTAGGACAGTTTACTTGTTAATAATTGCTGCCTGGGCTGAGCCCCTGTGGCATAGTGGTTGTGTGTGGGGCTGCGGCCCACAGGGTTGGCGGTTCAAATCCACCAGCAAGGCTGGGTTTCCTACTCCCACCAGGGCAGTGATGCCCCACCCCCACCCCCAAAAATTGCTCCCTATGTTAACATGACTGCTGGTTAATTTGATAAATAATAAACCCATTATAATTTGGTCAAATCCAATTCACAGTGACCCTAGAGGACAGAGTAGATTGTCCATGAGGATTTCCAAGGCTAAATCTATGGGAGCACACAACTTTCTCCCAAGGAACCACTGGCAGGCTTGAACTGCCAACTCGGCAGCTAGCTGGCCAGTGCCGAGCCCATTATCCCACCAGGGATCGCTATATGTGATTAGAATGTTTAAAGAAAACATCATAGAACGTACATTGGCACTCTACGATCTATCGAGCTATCATAATCATTTTACCTCATATTATCCAAAATAACCATAGGCTCGAAAATGTGAAATTCCAACCTTCATGTTGCCAGAGTTTATTCCAACTCATGATGACCTCATGTATTATCAGAGGGTTTGTCCATGGTTATGTTTTCAGAAACAGACAGAAAGTCCTTTCTTTATATAGACATGAGCCCACAACCTTTTAGTTAGCAGACAAGTACATTAACTACTTGTACAACCCAGGGATGCTTTTAGTTCAAATTTTTATCATACCATGGATACAAATATGTACATTATTATACATACATACGCATCGTATTGACTGTAGGCAATGCAGCTTCTGAAATTATTATATTCAAGTCCTATCTCATACTTAGTAACTTTTTTACCAGGGTAAGTTATTTATCTAACAAATGTGTGCTGTATTTTCTCATCTGGTATTTAAAAACAAAAACAAAAAAGCTGCTGCCATCTAGTCTGTCTGACTCAGAGCAAAACCCTTTAAAAGGGCAGCAGAGAGCTGCCCCATCGGCTTCCAAGGCTGTAATCTTGAAGGAAGCACTGCCACATCGCTCTCCTGAGGAGCGGCTGCTGGATTACAACCACTGAACATTCAGCTAGTCATCAAGTGCTGAACCACTGCACCACCAGAACTCCTTTCATCAACAAATGCAGTTATTATCATAGTCTCAACCTCTTAGAGTTATTACAATAACTCTAAGTTATTGGATCATCATCCAATGGATCATCAGGAAGTAAGATGCCTCAATGACGGTAACTAACTTTTTACTGGCCAGTAGCCGACACTTTTACTCAACCCGAATATCTAACCCCACGAGTAAAGTTATGGCTTTAACATCTAGTCAGTTTCCCCTGGACACCTGCTTAGAGCTCTTTACATCTGCTGGGGGCTTACCTTTGTCGGAAGATACTCTATTGCCTGCAAACTAATAACATCAAAGACATTACATTTCTTAACCAGCACTTATTAACTCCCTCTACACTAAAAAATCATTTCACTCTCTCTTTTCATAAGCAGAAAAACCCTGAACACATTGACTAGTCTGAAGCAGTAAGATTCTTTCTGATCAGTAGAGAGCTATCATCGTTTCCTCTCATGATCAATAACCATTGTGAAAACTCTGCACTGTGTAGGTAAATTTACATCGCCTTGTTTCTATGGCAACCATGATGTACAAAATTAAATAGCTATGCTCTTTGATACTATCTTTCTCTTAAAGCATATTCCCCTTTCAACTAGACACTGCATATCAACCGAGTGGTAATTTTTTAAAAAAAAAAACAATAAAGATGTTCAGTAACAAATATTTAATGATTCCTCACTCTGAGCAAGGCTTCTTCCATTAATTGCTAAAGTGAAATGTGCTCTGATTAACTCAAATTTCCGGTTCACCCACTTGTCTGGGATGAGCACACTGCTCTAGAACATAAAGGACCTCGGCATTGATTTTAAGGATGGCCCAATTCTACACACACCAACATACCAACAACATGCAAACATGGATTCACATCCTGTAACAACCACAAACTTTCATTCTAGGACCTCCAGATTATTCAGTCTGAAATAGAAAAACTGTGTGTAAACCGTACACAGAATAAAAAAAGCGCTGGCCTAGAGATGAAAACTGCTTTTCTCATGCTCGTTGGGGCATAAAGGAACAGTTGGAGTATCATCTGGCACAGCAGTTCTCAAACTGTGGGTCGTCACCTCTTTGGGGGGTCAAACAACCCTTTCACAGGGGTCGCCGATTCCTAACAGTATCAAAAGGGCAGTTATGAAGTAGCAACGAAAACAATTTTATGGTTGGGGGATCACCATAACAAGAGAAATTGTATTCAAGAGTCGTGGCATTAGGAATATTGAGAACCACTGAATTTAACCACCACCACCACCCCCCGCCCTCCCACCCCCCACGGTGAGTTTCCAAAGCTGTAACTCTTTACCGGAGCAGAAAACCCAGTCTTTCTCCCGCAGAAATGCTGCTGGTTTCAAACTGCCAACCTTGCAGAGCGTAGCCCAACATGCAACCACTATGCCACCAGGGCTTCTACTCCCATGCATAGTATAGTGCCTTATATCAAATAATCTTCAATTAACTACTGTAACAATTATAAAGTGTAACTCAAGAAGCTTTAAATCCCCATTTTCTTAAAAGAACAAAACAAGCCTACAGCTTCTGCTACACATTTTTTTTGTTTTTGTTGTTGTTTTGGGTATCACTGCCCTCTGGTGGTGAGAGTAGGAGGTCCAGCCTTTCCTCCTGTGGAGCCTCTGCTGGAATCGAACCTCCATCCCAGTGGGCCGCAGTCCCACGCACAAACACTACGCCACCGGGGCTCAGCCATTACACATTTTTTAAGAGTAATTTTTTCCCATGTCTTCCAATTCCTAACAGCCAAAAAATGTCACCATCACTTCAGGGTATGAAAAAGTCATTCCTTAAGCTGATATTCTAGGTGCATGATAAAAAAATAAAGTAATAATTATCTCTGGAAGTTTATCTCATTCCAATGAAATGGCTTTATCCAAAATACTAAATGGACAGAATCCTGTGTTAGTTAGTTTGATCATTATAAAAGATGTCAAAATTATAAACCATTTCTATGGCTGCCTAGAGTCAAAGTACCTTTCAAAAGTTTATCTAATTCTGAAACCATGATAATAGTACTTTGATCACTAGAAAGGAAAAAAAGTTTCATCTAATCTCCAGGTCATGCCAATTAATAGCCATCTTTCTGTTTTGCAATCTATAAAATAAAGATTTTTGCATGTCCCATCACTTATTTACACAAAAGTATTTAGACTTTTCTATCGTGTGTAAGATATTGAGATGGTGAAAAAATATATATCATCATTCACACCATTTAAAATATTCTAATGTAAGAGAAGAGAATTGTGTGCTGCTGTAGCAATATTTGTCCAATACTTATCTCTTTAAAAAACTGGCCTCGGGCTGAACCCCGGGGGCGTAGTGGTTGTGTGCGGGACTGCGGCCCACTGGGTTGGAGGTTCAAATCCAGCAACAGCTCTCCAGGAACACAGCTGGGCCTCCTACTCCCACCACCAGAGGACAGTGATGCCCAAACAAACAAACAGGCCTCATGGTCCAGTGGTTATAAGCTCAGTTGCTAACTGAAAGGTCAGTGGTTCAAGCCCCAACACCGGCTTCACTAGGGAGTGATGAGGCAGTCTGCCTCTCTCAGGTGCCACAGCCTTGGAAATCCCAGGGGATGACTCCGACCTGTGACACAGGGTCGCCATGAGCTAGAAGTCAACTCAATGGCTAGCTACGGACATAGTTGAGTTTTTGTTTTCTGTTGGTTTTTATGATATCTCTTTTAAAAAGCTCTAATAGCTCCTGGTTTAAGACCCTTCTCTTCTGACAGATAAAAAATATCTACAAAGACATTATTTTTTCCTGTAATTAGTTAAGGCGGATGACTTGCCAAATTCTCAAAGGGATTACAATTAAAATCTTTTAAACAATATCCCAGTAGATACCAAGAACACTGAAACAGAGGGGAAAAAAAAACTTGCCTTATTTTCACTGCAGTTAGTGGCTACAAATTTTAGTTAAGTGCCACTTTTTAAAAAGTTTTACACTGTTATCTAGCAAGGGTGGTATAACATTTCACAAAGGATAAACTTCTTAATTTGAGGACTCCCAGAGGAGTCTGCCATAGAAGCAGTCTGACTTAGTTTTCAAGTAATAGGTGAAATTTGATCTCTCTTGTGACCAGTTCAACTTTGACTAGCAGCCCACTTACACTTATTTGTTGATATTGGATATGGCTGGATTATACCAAATTAAAACAAGGATAATTTTTTATAAATTATACATTCAATTGGGATACAGAGGTTGTGGATGTGAAAGAGACCAAAGAAATTTATCACAGGTCTCAATTTTTTTTCCACGTGTCCTTTGCAACTGAAATGCTTTTTATTTAAAAACACAGTATCACTCACAACATTCAAAACAAAATTTCAGAGAAAAAAACTTCTACTATTTAGCTTCTAATCAAATTTGTGATTTACAAACAAAAAATATCAAGATGTCAATCACAAACTAAAATCATTACTGCTTAAAAAGTTAACATAATTTTTCCACTATAATTAATTAAAGATATCAGAAATGACTAATTTAATATATCCATTTTCAAAATAAAAATTCAGAAAACATTATATAAAATGATTATTTAACAATGAGAACATTATAAATACAAAATTAAAATTTTAATGTGTACTTTTAACTATATTTATCTTAGCCAAAAGGCCCCAAAGCAATAACTATAATTCTCTTGGTTTACTCAACTCACATCAAAATGAAAGCTTCAGCTTTGCTTCACACTTATAAATCAGGAATAAAAATCATATAAACAAATGAACTACAGATAAAACTCTTTAACTTTAAGGGTTATGCATCATTCCTGTTTTTACCTGTGGCTGTTAGCATAATGTTTATGCACTAATAATTTACATACCAAGAAATAAATTAGTTGAATCCAATTGATTATTTATTGGTTAATAAAACTTTCCTCAAGTTTTAAATACTCTGAGAGGAAAAGGATAGAAAGAAAAAATATGCTGTCAAAAATTATTATTGAACTTAGATATTTATAAAATAATTACTGTGAAGTTTTTCACAAAGAATTTAATGAATGTCAGGGCACCAAAATATACGAATTTGCCTCATCTGTCCCTTGACACACTCAAAGTTAACTTTACTTAATTATGCTAAGAAAGATCAGTCTAGGGAGTCACCGAACTGCACTGCAATAAACTAATGCAGTATTTCCAGCCTGAGGTACAGAGCTGAGCATCAGCTAGCAAGAGGAAAACAGCAGGACAAGTGATATGAACAGGTTTTGCCAAAAGTAATGAATGTTCCACACAAGGGGAACTGAACGGAGCTCTCTGGGTCCTCTAAAAACCCATCCAAGGCAAAGTTAAATCGCAATACAACAAATTCTGAAGAACACTGTGATACAAACTGTGCTGGTGATTCAGAGGAAGACTTACAGATCCTTGGAGAAACAAAATGGGAACCCCAAGTCCATACTTTTCTCCCAAGATGTCTACCGCAGACAGGAGCTGGAATGCTTGTGGACCAAAGTCCTGTGATGTCTCATCTGGGTCTTCAATGGGAAAGCAGTGACTCAATCTAAATGAGAATGGTATTAAAGCTTAGCCTTGTAGAAATAAAAAGATTTAGTGTAACAACTGGCCAATTTAAAAAAATACTTCAAATTTGCCAACTAGCTCAGAAACTACAAATAAAGTTGAAGATGCTCAAGAGCACATAAACCATCTACACTATGAGAAACAAACTATTTATTATATAGCATCATAGATATGGTATAGCAATGCTTCTCAGTTCTGCTGTCCAAGAATCCAAGAGTTTCATTCTCGACTCCTGAGGTCAGCAGGGGGAGGGAAGGAGGGCAGCTCCACCACACAGAGCTGTGGAGTTCAGCTACAAGAGCTCGACCTCATGCTTACATAAATGTGAGGCTTGTGCACTCAGTTTAGATTCAGTGTCCCTCAAAAACTAACATAAAAACTATGCAATGCTTTTTAAAAATTCCAACAACTGTAAAATATTACTCAAAGATTCAAAACTTTTCATACTTCAATCTTTCAACAAGTTAAATTCCCTAGTATTCCAGAGGTAGATTTGGAAATATTCATGCAGATAAGAATTCTTAAGTAGGGTGGCTAACAAATGACCCTCTTGAATATAAGAGTTTAATTGTCTAATTGCTTCCTTCACAGTAAATCAAAATATATTCAGTATTCCAGTTAGAAAAAGGTGGTTGGGAGATGAGAGGCGAAGAGACAAGGTTAGGGTTTGATTTTCCTATTCTAACAGCTCAGTCATATCCTCCAACTTTAATGTACAACTTCAAATGGAGGAAAAAATGGAACTAAAACATTATCAATTCTTTCATTGATGTTTGAGGCCTGCTGGTATATTATTCTAATTATAGTCAAGCTTCAAAATGTTTTCGATTTTCACTTCTTCTTAGACTGATAAATTACTAACCAGTGCTGTTACATGTTGACATGCATAGGGTGTTTTTGGATTGCTTATCCTCTTATTTACATCCAATTCAATTTTATCCTGGTCAGAAAATGTGGCATTAGACACTAATTTATTAAAACTTTTGAGACACTTACAACCTAGTACTCAAAACCAAAACCCAGCACTACTGACTAGCTTCCAATGCATAGCAATCCTACAGGGCAAACTAGGATTATAAATCCTATAAATTATAAAGACTATAAATCTTTCTGAGAGCAGACCACCTCATCTTCCTCCTGTGAAGTGGCTTGATCTAGTATGAGGATCTAGTCAAATATGAGGATCTAGTATGAGGATCAGCAACCTTCTGTAAAGGTTGCTCAGACTTGGTAGGTTATAACGTCTCTTGCAACCTCTCAACTCAATTCTATAAAAGCAGTCATGGGTAACATAAATGCAAGGGCGTGGTTGTGTTCAATGAAGACTTAATTTTAAAAACAAGAGGCAGACTATATAGGGCAGGGGTCGGCAAATTTTTGAGACAGAATAACTAATCTTATCCCTCGCGACAATTTAAAGATTATCCTAGAGCCATAAATATATATTTACAAACAAATGAAATCACCATTATCTGAATAGCGACCTTTAACACTTTTTGAGTTTTACATTAGAGCCATATGAACACACCAAAAGAGCCACATGGGCCATCTTTAGTCAACCTCTGCTATAATACATAGTCAAATTTTATAAATATTTTATAAATATCGTAAACATTCTGAGGCTATGTCTGAGAAGTATAGTCTCTAATTTAGTACAGGGGACACCTGGGCTTTGGAAAAGATCCATTCCTACCTGTGGCTAAGAATTTGCAGGTAAGTTGGACCAGGTGCATAGGGTTCTAAGTCAGCCTTACAGTAGGGCAAGAAAGGGCCTCTGGTGGCCAAGTGAGCAATGCAGCCAGCTCCTAAGGGGCAGTGTGGTGCTCAAACCCACAAGCTGCTCTTCAGGACACAGATGAGGTTTGCAGCTCCGTTTACTTATTCACAGAAAATACAGCTTAAGAAACTCAGGAGGGCAGTTCTACTCTGATGTAGATGGTCCCGATAAAAGTCCGAATCACCTCGATGGCAGTGAATAAGTACGAGAAAATTCTTGAAGCACTGTTAGAGATTAAAAAAACTGCACATTCACTGCCATGAGGCGATGCTAACTTTAGCAACCCTAGAGGATGGGGTCGCAGAGCTCCTGTGATTTTACAGGACGGGTAACGGTTACCAGAGTGGAAAGCCTCAACTTTCTTCCACAGAGCCACTGGGTGGTTTCGAACTGCTGACCTTGTGACTCACAGCCCAAGGTGCAAACGCTACACTGCCACCAAGGCTCCATGCACACTGATTACAGGTATAATCAAGAATTTGTCACAGTTAGTGATTGGTTCAAGTTTTTCAAAGTGAGGGCAAAGTTAGATGATACTTAAAGATGAGAACGCGTTATCCGTAATTCGGGTATTTTTAACCGAGAAGCAACCTGTACTTTACGACCCGCGTTACAGGTCGAATGAAATGTTACTCAGGTCAATCCTGCGCGATCACCTAGCAATTACCCCAGTGTGCTATACAACTATCATTTCCTAGGTGGAAGCATTGCTCGAATTGCATGATGCCAAGCTCTATTTCGAATGCTTCCAATAAATCAGTCTTGTTACTATACTGAAGTCTGCAAACCGACCAAACTCACTGCCATCATGCTACTTCCAAACCATGGCAACCCTACACATGATTAAGATGTTGATTGTTCAACTATAAATAACTAAAGACTCTGTCATCATCAAACAGTACCATTAGGATCGTGTACTTACTTGAAGGCAATCTGAATGCTGCCCTTTAGTTTTGTTTTTTTCTTGAGATGTGGCAGAGATTAGAAGACTGTAGTAATTAGTCCCTTGTCCACTGTGCCACTGCTAAGGGATTTGCCCAATCCATGGGCATTTTATTCTTTTGATGAAGCTTTCTGATGTGCACAAGGGTTTGATATTTAATTCATCCCAGTCATCTATTTTGTCTTCTGTGTGTTTTTTTATTATACTTGTTAGTCCACGTAAGCGCTAAGTTTGTTCCAATTTTCTCATGGACGATCCTTACAGCTCTAGAGTTTACCCTTAGGTCTCTAAACTACTGAGTTCGTGGTTGTGCCGATTTGTTGTTCCTTTCTTAGGTTTCTTCCTACGCGGTTCATCTTGTGGCTATTTTTTCTGATGTATTTCTCGTAGCACTCATCACAGGTATATAGGAATCCAAGTGAATTCTGCTTATTGATTTCATATCCTGCTACTTTACCAAATCCTTCACTTGCTTTCAATGATCTTTTTGTGGGACCATCTTTAGGGTTCTCTCCAAAGCAGCAGTTCTCAACATGTGGGTCGCGACCCTTTGGGTGGGGGGGAGGGTGTCAAACGACCCTTTCATAGGGGTCACCCGATTCAGTAGCAAAATTACAGTTATGAAGTAGTAACAAAAATAATCGTATGGCTGGGAGGAGGGGGTCACCACAACATGAGGAACTGTATGAAAGGGTCCTGGCATTAAGAAGGTTGAAAACCAGTGCTGTATGTAAAATCAAATCGTACGCAAACAGCGAGTTCCTTTTCTTCTCTGTCCAACTGTATCCTCTTGCTATCTTTCTGCTGTGTAACGGCTCTGGCTAAGGGTTCCGGCACAGTGGTGAATAAGAGCAGGGATGGTGGGCATTTTTTTCTAGTTCGTTTTGAGGGAAAATGTTTTCAGTTGTCCTGCGTTGAGCGTGATGATGCTGGCTGTTGGATTTTATATGCAGCCTTTATTATGTTGAGGAATTTCCCTTGATATGGAGTCTCCATTCTTGTTTCTCATCATTTGTCTTGACATCTATTTTAGCTGAAGTTAATATTGTCTCTTCTGCATTTTTATGGTTGCCATTGGCTTGATCTCTTCCCCTCCTTTCTATGATTGCAGCACTTGTCTTTGCGCCCCACTAGCTCTGTACTGTTCTGAGTGCCTTTTGTCGCTTGAGTTCTGGGCGCTGTTGTGCTGTGCATATTCAGGATGTCCGTAATGGTTGATCATCTGCCCATTGAGACCTAGTTAACATTTTCTGTTGTGTTAGCTATGTTTTTATAAATTTTTAGTTTTTTCTTGTCTGGAAATACTTTTATTTCTTGCCTGTATGTGAAAGATAATACTACTAGATACAGGATTCCTCCTTGGCAGTTTTTTTTTTAATTTTTATTTCAGAATTTTATTAAAAGGCCATTCCACTCTTTTCAGAAGCCCTGATGACACATTGGTAATGCATTCGGCACATAACCACAAGGTCAGCAGATCGAAGCCTGCAGCCGTTCCACAGACCATGGGGTTTTTCCACAAGAGCTTGTCATGGAAACTCAAGAGGAGGAAGATCAACCCTGTCCCAGACAGTCACTGTGAGTCGGCGTCAACTCCATGGCAGTGAGTTGGAGGCATATTGTCTTCTTACTTGCATAGTTTTGGCTAAGAAGTCCAAATTTACCCTTCTTGGTTCATTTTATAAATGACTTTTTTTTTTTTAATGTTCGCCCCTCTTGCAGCCCTCAGGCTTCTCTCCTTTGCTTTGAAATTGAACAGTGGGACTACTGCAAGATGGGGGAGTTTTCTTTTGGGGTCTACCCTATTGGGAGTTCTCTAGGATTCTTGAATTGTTATTTTTGCCTCCTTAATATTTGGGGAACATTTTCTTCCATGATTTCTGGTATAATTTTCTCTGTGGAATTTTTGGTTGTTTCTTCTTGCTCTAGGATCCTGATGAGACATTAGCTGTTTCTCTTCATTGTGTCCCATCACTCTCAGGCTTTCTTCAGTTTTCTTCACTTTTAAAAAATTGTTTTTCTCATTGAGTATAATCAGAGTGCTTCAAGGTCACCGATTCAATTTTCCTTGTCTTCCATTCTATTCCTCAGGTCTTTTACTATGTCACTTAATTGTGCTATTGTAAATGTTTACCTCTGGGATGCCTCTTGATTTAAGAAGCTTAACTTTTCTCTGGGCTGAGCCCTGGTGGCATAGTGGTTGAGTGCGGGATGGCAGCCCCTTGGCTTGGCGGCTCAAATCCAGCAGCAGCTCTCCGAGAGCAAGGTTGGGTAGCTCCCATGACCACCAGAGAGCAGTAATGCCACCCCAAACACACAAACAAAAAATTTTACTTGCATGTGATGTTAATGTCATTCAATAATTTTTGTATTCTGTTGGTCCACGTGTGGAAAAATAACACAAATATGAATTTCTTCCAAGTCTTTATTTTCCAGAGCGCTTTCTTCTGAATTTTTCTTTTTTTCAAATTTCTTAATATAGGACAGTAGGTGATTATAGCACAATAGTATTCTGCTGATATATTTCAATTAGCAATCCATCATTTCCTGGAGGCTTATTTTTCTCCTATGTCTTCAGGGAAATCTGTATGATTTTTGTTTTTTTTCCCCAAAACCATTGGTTCCTGATCATAAGCACCTCCTGAAATGCTTGAATGCTAGTCAATACTTTTGATGCAGTGAATTGTATTCCTTACATCTTCTTTGAATGCTTCTGGCATCTTTTAGTATCCTACAGGTAAACACCCACTGAAAGCAAACATCCACCCAGCAAGTTTACTCCAACTCAAAGCAACATTATAATCAACAGGTAGATGAATCTAGAGGTTCAGGAGATTGTAAATCTTTAAAGAAACAATATCATATTTCTTCTGTAAAGGGGCTGGTGGACTTGAACTGCTAAGCTTGAAACACTCTAATCTGTAAATCACAACATTATGAGGACTCCTTATTCTACATTTTAAAAAATCTTCAAATTGAAACTGAGGATGTGAATACTTTTCTTTAGTTCTTTCAGTTTGAGAAATGCTGAACTTTTTTTTTTTAATAAATCACCTTATTGGGAACTCTTCCAGCTCTTTATCCATAAATCAATTGTATCAGCGCATTTGTACATGAACATGTTTTCTAACTAGTCTGCGCAATTCATGATACTACATCCATGAAAATCTGCTCAGCTCCTTTACTTAATCATTTCTTCCACTTGCTTTATCAACTCTACCATCAGAAGCAATTTTCAGTCTCTTCAGATATCCACGTTGGTCTTTCCTTTGCTGTTTTTTTTAATGACTTCTTCGTGTCTCGTGTTCTTTTTGTTTTGTTTTGTTTGTTTTATTTGGGGTGGGGGGGGGCATCACTGCCCCCTGGTGGTGGGAGTAGGAGGCCCTGCCTTGCTCCTGGAGAGCTGCTGCTGGATTTGGATCTCCAACCCAATGAGTGGGTCGCAGTCCCACACACAACCACTACACCACCGGGCCTCAGCCATGTCTGATGTTCTTGATGCTATCCCACAACTCATCTGGTCTTGGGGTCTGAGTATTCAATGCATAAATCTGTTCTAGAGTTTCTAAATTCAAGTGAGGTATCTGAAGGGTAGAATTTTGGCTCTCATACATCATTTTCTTCAACATCAACTTGAACTTGCATAAGAAATTGATGGTCTGTTCTGAGTTAATCCCTGACCTTGTTTGGCTAAGAATATTGAGCTTTTCCATCCTCCCTTAAAAACAGGTGTATTTGGTTTGATTCCTGTCAGGGGTCCTCAAACTTTTTAAACAGGGGGCCAGTTCACTATCCCTCAGACCGTTGGAGGGCTGGACTATAGCACATCGCAAATCCCAAGAGCTCCACAACCGGAGTACTAACAGCAATAGAGGAATATGGAAGAGTTGCGGGATACAAGATCAACAAACAGAAGTTGACTAGTCTGCTCTACACATCTGACAAGACCACGGAAGAGGAGATCAAAAAGGTAGTACCATTCACAATAGCCAAGAAACTGAAGTATCTAGGGATATATCTAACTAAAAAGACAAAAGACCTATACAAGGAAAACTACAAAATCCTACTACAGGAAACGAAAAGTGACCTTCACAAGTGGAGGAATATCCCATGCTCATGAATTAGGAGACTCAATATAGTAAAGATGTTTATCCTTCCCAAGGCACTTTATAAGTTCAATGCTATCCTGATCCAAATACCAACAACTTTCTTCAGAGAACTGGAAAAACTGACCACCAACTTCATATGGAGAGGGAAAAAGCCCAGAATTAGCAGGGATCTCCTCAAGGAAATGAACACAGTCAGAGGGCGGGCTTTAAGTGTCTTTCACACTTACTACAAAGCCACAGTGGTCAGAACAGCATGGTATTGGCATAATGATAGATACACAGGTCAATGGAAAAGAGTAGAAAACCCAGAAGTAAAACCATTAGCATATAGACAACCGATTTTTGACAAGGGCCCCAAAAGCATCAAGTAGGAGGGCTATGTCCTTTTCAACAAATGGAAATCTACATGTAGAAAAATGAAACAGGATCTCTATGTCACCCCATGCACAAGAACAAACTCAAGGTGGATCATGGACTTGGAAGCAAAACCACAAACCATCAGGTCCATTAGCAAGAGAATCGGGGAAAATCTAAGAACCTTGACCCAATAATACAAAGGCTAACTGCAATAGGACAGGGTACAAATGCAGGGAAACCTGAAATTGACAAATGGGACTTACTAGGAATAAAACACATGTGTGCACCAAAGGACTTTACTAAGAGGGTAGTCAGGCAACCCACAGACTGGAAGAGGATTTTTAGCCACGATACAACAGATAAAGGGCTACTTACAAAAATCTACAATACCCTAGTTTCCTGCAAGAAGATGAAAACAGATAACCCTTTGAAGAAATGGGAAAAAGAACTGAAAAGAAGTTTCACTAGGGAGGAGGTCCATATGGCCAATAAATATATGAGAAAATGCTCCCGCTCACTAGCCATCAGAGAAATGCAAATCAAAGCAACCATGAGATATCATCTAACACCCTTGAAGCTAGCCCAGATCAGAAAATCAGAGTGCAACAAATGTTGGAGGGGATGTGGTGAAATAGGAACACTTCTACATTGCTGGTGGTCGTGTAGATATGTACAGCTGCTATGGAAAGCAGTCTGGAGATACTTAATGAAAAAGAAAGTTGAGATACCCTATGATCCAGCTATCCCACTATTGGGCATATACCCAGAAGAGACAAGAAATAAACCACAGCCAGTGGTATGCACGCCAATGTTTATTGCAGCACAATTCACAAGCGCAAAGACTTGGAAACAATCTAAATTCCCATCAGTAGATGAACGGATCAACAAACTCTGGTACATACACACAATGGAGTACTATGCCTCACTCAAAAGCTCTGACGAGCATATGAAACATATCTCTGCATGGGAAGAACTGGAGGGAATTATGCTAAGCGAAGCCAGTCAATCACAAAAGGATATGTACTGCATGAGCCCCCTGAGGTAAGTAGAAACAGTGTGGTGAGTATAAAAGAGAAGACTCCTATACCATAACAGTTGGTCCAAGATGTAGGGTAAGGGGAGGAGGGAGGACCAAACCCAGGGAGGTACACGTTGGGTGCAATACAATAATGGAAGAAGGATGAGGGAGTGGAGGGCATAGGGAGATAAAAGGGAGTTCAAAAGTGAAAGGATAACAGAGGAAATGGGGCACTAATCCACCCAGTGGGGGAGTACTGGTCTTGTCTCCACAGAAACCGGAGTGGGTGAGCGGTTCCTACCATGAAGCACCCAACCACGAGGACAGCGTGGACACATGGAAGGATGCAAGAAGAGAGAGAGCTACAGAGCCAGACACAACCAGAGTCAGATGGACTCCTTCCCTAGAAGTGGGCATGGCAGAGAACAGGCTGGAGGAGGGGCCAGCATTCCACACCCATAGGGACAAAGACAAGAAGGGAGGAAGAGGAAGAGAGGTGGTCCAAGCTCCACACCGACACATGATACTCAGAGGAATACAACCCCCTGGAGACTCAATGTGCCACAGAAAGGACTAGGCAAATAGCGATTCCTGGGGGCACGAGGGAGGGGAGGAGAAGCGGGTGTGGACAAACACATGGATGGGGGAGGGGGAGCAATAAGTGGTCTGGAATCGATGGAAAGGAGGGTGTGGGAAGCCTGGTTGGGAATAAGCAAGGACAATGGATCTGTGAGAAAATAGTGAAACGCAAAGGAAGGTGGAACATGATGATGGGACAGGAGGGAGATGGAAGGATATAGAGGAAAGAGCTAGAAGGCAAAGGGCACTTGCAGAGGTCTAAACATAGGCATGTCCATACATAAATCCAACTATCTAGTATAAAGTGGGAATAAATTTAAGAACATATCTATAGGCCAAATACTATGGTAGCAAGTGGACCTTGGGCCCTCACCCTGGTGCTCCCTCAATGCAAGAACACTTTGTTCTATGAATCTGGTATTCCTCAAGGTTTACTGGCCCAACACGATCACTGAAATAAAATGAGTGCACAAGCAAATATGGTGAAGAAAGCTGACGGTGCCCAGCCATCAAAGGATATATTGTCTGGCGTCTTAAATGTCTGAAGACAAACAATAGACTATTTACATGAGAAGAGACCACACCCACACAGAAGAAACACAACAGCCAGCGTGGCCACATGGTGGTGAAAGGTCTATGCAATAGACATCAATAGGGGGGAAAACACACATATTACTGTGTGCACACATCCTTAAGGTGCCCACTGAGGACATGTGGGAACACGAGCAAGAATGGTGAAGAAAGCCATCAAAAGATATAGCATCTGGGGTCTTAAAGGCTTGAGCATAAACAAGCAGCCATCTAACTCAGGAGCAACAAAACCCACCATAAAAGAAGCTCACCTGCCTGTGCGATCATGAGGTGCTGAAACAATCTGGCATCAGGCATCAAAGAAAAAAACCAAGATCAATGGACCAACTGACTCCCAATATCGCTGAAGACAAATGGATACAGAGTAGAAGAAACGATGGTGCTCAGCTACCAAATGATTGAATGTCTGGAGATATTCGAGTCATCATTCAGCACAGAAACAGCAAAGCCCACATGGAAGAAGCACACCAGCATGGGTGATCAAGAGGGGCCGAAGGGAGCACATATCGAGCATCAAAGAACAAGAATCACATCATTACAAATGAGGGGGAGAGCAGGATGGAGTCTAAGGCCCACTGGTGGGTAATTGGTCACCCCTTTACAGGGGAGTCACGGGGAGGAGACAGACCAGTCAAGGAGCAGCCAGACAGTGATGATGCATACAAGTTTCCTCTAGTTCCTGAAGTCTTCCTCCCCCCGCAACCATCATGGTCCCAACTCGACCAAGATGGTTGAGCCCCTTCGGCCCGGTGGTTGGATTGGAGCTGCTGGAAGGGTGGAGAGAGGGTGGGGTGGAGGGACAGAACGAGCTGCAAGGATATACACATAAGCTCCTATCTGATGGATGGGCTTCGGGGGAGTGGTTTGGGGGAGAGGTCGGGCAGTGTAAGACATGACATAAAAATAAAGTATTGAGGGTTGGTGGGGAGGAAAGAGCCGGGGTGGGGGGGCGGGGGAGCCCTATGGCTACACTTCTTCCAAGACAGACATATTTGCCTTTTTGATGTCCGTGGCATTTCCC
Source organism: Nesogale talazaci (assembly GCA_004026705.1). Lineage (NCBI taxonomy): Eukaryota > Metazoa > Chordata > Mammalia > Afrosoricida > Tenrecidae > Nesogale > Nesogale talazaci. The sequence continues at coordinate 52,992 of PVJH01003733.1, read as the reverse complement.
GTATTCTTTGCCAGCACCACAATACAAATACATCGATATTTTTTTCCAGTCTTCCTTCCTTAGTCAGTGGTCAACTTTCACACGCATATAAGGCAATTGAAAATTCCATGACTTGGGTAAGGCGCACCTTAGTTCTCAAAGGAACTCATTGCTTCTCAATGCTCTAAAGAGGTCTTGTGCAGTATGTTAACCTAATGCAACATGCACTCCATCTCTTGACTGCTGACTTGCATTGATTGTGGATCCAAGAAAGACAAAATTTCTGACTTCAATCTTTTCTCCATTTACCATGTACTAGTTGTACAACTCTCAGGATTTTGGTGTTCTTTATAATGAGCCATAATCCATACTGAAGGCTACAATTCTTGATTTTCATCAGCAAGTGCCTCATATCTTCTTCACTTTCAGCAAGCAAGGTTGGGTTATCTGTATATTGCAGATTTTTAGAAAGCCATCCTCTAACACTGAGGCTGAATTCTTCTTCACAGAATCCAGCTTCTCTGATGATTTGCTCAGCATACAGATTGAGAAAGTATAGTGAGAGGATACAATCCTGATGCATACCTTTCCTGGTTTTAAACCATGATATATTCCCTTGTTCTGTTTGCACAATTGCCTCTTGATCTAGGACAAGTTCTGCAGGAACACAATGAAGTGTTCTGGAATTCCCCTTCTTCTCAAGATTATCCAGAGTGTGTTATGATCCACAGAATGGAATGAGTAGATATAGTCAATAAACACAAGTAAACATCTTTCTGGAATCTTCTGTTTTCAGCCACGGTCTATCTGACATCAGCAATGATGACCTTTGTTCTACATCCTCTTCTGAATCTGACATGAAACTCTGGCTGCTCTCTGTCAATATAATATACTGCTGCAACTTTTGTTGCATGCATACCATATCAGTGATATTATTCTATAGTTTCTTTGGAATAGGAACAAATAAGGCTATCTTCTGGTCAGTAGGCCAAGTAGCTGTCTTCCAAATTTCTTGGCATAGATGAATAAGTGCTTCCAACACTTTACCAACTTGTTCAGACATTTCTATTAGTATTCTATCAGTTCCTGGAGACTTGTTTTTGGCTAATGATTTCAGTGCAGCTTGAAAAGCTTTGGTTCTTGTTCAAATGCTACCTCCGGAAATGGTGGAACGTCGACTAGTTCCTTCTGGTATAGTGTCTCTGTATAGTCTCCAACTTCTTTCAATGCATTCTGTATCATTCAATATTGTGCCCACAGGAGTCCACATGGATAGTCACCATTAATTGTTGAAAAAAGTTATCTGCAATGAGTCATTGTTCTTGCAGAATTTTATCATATAGTTTCCAGCATCATTTTTGTCACTGACACATTACTTTGTAGGTAGTGATCTTTCCTGTTCCAACATTTCCATTTCAATCTACAATAATTATCAAGGCATCCTGATTGTATGTGCATCATACAGAAGCTAATAAAAATCTCACGGAAAGAAATCATAACAAGGTTTTGGGGGCAGAGGCGACATACAGGAGTGAGGGGAATAAAAAGGACATGTCAAGAAGTTCAGGAAGATAAAGTATGTTTGGGTACTGATTATGGAAGCAATTGTACAATCATGTTTGACAGACAGAATTGTGGAATCATATGACACATGTATTCACTCACAAGGTACAACAAATTAAATTTTAAAAAATTTAAAGCGCCTAGATCCAGGCATGGGTCTGGGAATGCACTAAATCTTAGCTTTAACTTAAGAAAAGTTAGCTCAACACACACCTTCATGAAAAGATCCCTGAAGATAAGCGTGCTACAGCAAAGTGTGGTGAAGAAAGTAGATGGTGCCTGGCTATCAACTGGAATAGTGTCTGGGGTCTGAAAGGCTTATATTTAAACAAGCATCCATCCAAAGGAGCAGTCAAGTAAGTCCACATGGAAGAAGCACACTAGCTTGTATGATCCAGTGATGACAATTACAATAGTCAAGTATGATGAAGAGAAAAGTAGAAGAGCTAAAATCAGGAACACCCAATTTTTAAGTTATGGAGGATAGTGGTAGCCCCAAACTCATCTGCAAAGAATCTAGTAAGACTAAGCCACTGGCAGAACCAGTTTGGGTTTGTTTTTTTTTGACAGAACCGTTTTGACCCAAATCAAGAATCTCAAACAGCCTGACTACCAGGCAGAGACTATGCAATCTTGATTATGCTGGATCAAATTTGATACTTGGACAGTGGACCCTGCCAACAGACATGAACTGAAGTTGTGCTAGAGGCAAGTATCTCTTACTTGTTCCATGACAAAAATTTCCCCCCAGCCCTTTAGAATGTTGATGGGGGTTTTTTCCTCCTTACACATTATTTGTATTTTTGTCTTTATATTATTATGATTTTACCCTTACTACCTTAGTACAATTTTGTTTTTTACTGTTTCCTCTTGGGTTTCCCAGCTGTGAAGCACAGAGAAGACACATGAGAAAAACAGATGCAAGGAGTTATAGGGAATGCAGGAAGGAGCACTAAAACTGATTGTGATTGCACAACTCAAGTTACAGGCAATTTACCAAAATGGAGGAGGTGGGATGCTCTAGGACTGATGTGATGGTGACTGTTCAAGCTCCCTGATATGACTGAAAGATTGAACTACTGAATTGCATGATATATAAATTATGTGCCAAGAAAACTGTTGGAGGGTAGGGCTGAGCCCCGGTGGCGTAGTGGTTGTGCGCGGGATTGCGGCCCACAGGGATGGAGGTTCAATTCCAGCAGGGGCTCCACAGGAGCAAAGGCTGGGCCTCCTACTCCCACCACCAGAGGGCAGTGATGCCCCGCCCAAAAAAAACTGTTGGAGGGGAAAATAAACATTATATTCGCTGATCTTTGGCATTAGTGGTTGCTGCAAATTTTGAAGAATCATTGTATTAACTAGTTTTTCTTCTCTATCACTTACTGCATTATACTGATGCTTCAGCATAGAACCAGGAATGTTTTTTTGATGATGACTGTGACATCATTTGCCTTCACTATGTTATTCTGGCATAATAAATCATGTGTCTATCCAACTCAAAATGGCCTGAAGGTATCAGTCTATATGTATTCCATTTCATTTTGACAACTTCCAGTTTTCGTCGATTCACACTTCATCCATTCCATTTTCTAGTTAGTAATGGATGCTTCCAGCTTTTTCTTCTCAATCATTTCAGGAGGTAGCATATAATCAAGAATCAAGCTATATTGACTGTATTTGTAACAAACAAAAGTGCCAAAAGTTGATAGAATAACAAGCTATGTGTTTCATTAAACAGCTCAAAGCTGGAAGCACTAACTGGTCTCTATCAAGAAATTTAGAAGACACCTACCTAGTCAACCAACTGGAAGACATCCATATCTGTGCTCATTTCAAAGAGAGTTAATCCAAGAGGACCCAACATTTTCAAAGAATATCATTAATCTCACATCCAAATAAAATTTAAAAACCATTGCAGCAACACATCAACAGAGAACAGACAGAAAAGGACATAGAATGAAAGTTATCACTGCTAATGTCAGATGGATCTTAGCTGGAACAGAGAATTCCAGAAAGATGCAAAGACATCTAATTAGGTCAATCATAAATAAATTCTGGATAAAAATGAGTTGAAATTCAGGACCCTTAATTGCAGTCATGTGGAACCAATATATATTCCAAGAGAACCAAAACTATGTGGTCTAAAATCTGGAAACATTGTATGTGAGGGTTGCATCTATTCATAATATTTAAGAAATCAATATGATGAGCAAATAAATGAGAAGCTAGAATAGATGAAGAACAAAGCATTAGGATTGGAGAGTGACTCAATAATCTTCAATATGCAGATAACTCAACCCTACTTGGTGAAAATGAATAGAAATTGAAATACTTATTGGTGAAGATCAAAGACTACAGCTTTCAGTCTGGATTATACCTCAATAGAAAGAAAACAGACTATACCAGTAAGAACCATCTTGTTAAACAGAGAAAAGATTAATGTAGTCAAGAGTTTTAATTTAATTGGGCTCACAATCAATATCCAATAAAAGCAGCAACCAAGAAATCAAAGAATGTATTGCATTTACCAATTATGCTGCAAAGATCTCTTTAAAATGTTATAAGGAATGTGACTCTGAGAAATGAGGCACAATTGACCCAGACCATGGTATTTTCAATCATCTCATATAACTGCAAAAGCTGGTCAATGAAAAAGATAGACTGGAAGGTAGTGGATACTTCTGAATCGTGATACTGACAAAGAATATTGAAATTATGCATGAAAAGGAAAAGAAACATAGATATTATTATTTCAAATATTAATTTGAAAGAAGGAATCTCACCTAGATCTTCAGAAGAACTAACAAATTGAATTCCAGAAGAACAAACCAAAATGGCTTGGAGCAAGTACAACCAGAGTGCTCCTGTGAAGCATAAACGGGGAGACTTCATGTCATGTACTCGGGACTGTGATCAGGAGAGATCGGACCCTGGACAAGGGCAGCCTTCTTCGTGGAGAGCAGTAAAGAAGAGGAAGACCCTCACAAGATGGACTAACACCCTGGCTACAGCCACAAACACAGAACCTCTTGAGGGCTCCACGTGGCCAGGCAGTGTGCCATTCTGCAGTAGAAAGGGTGGTTAGGAGTCAGGAGCGACTAGAGGGTGTCGAGCAAAAGAATAGGTTTTTGATCATCAAGAAAAGTGTTATCCCTGGTTATTTGCTTTGCTCTAAAAACTAGATTGTCTAATATTAAAATAACAACTCTAGTTTCTCGTGATTAGTGTTTGCATAGAATGGTCCCTTTTCTCCTATTATTTTTTAATAAATTTCTATCTTTCTATTTGTACTGGCTTTCTTTTGGACAGAATATATTTGGGACTGTGCACCATGCTTTTAAATCCTTTCTGACAATCTGTCTTTTAAGAAGTATTTACAGGCCATTTACTTTAATATCACTACTATTATGTTTGGATCTTAGTCTGCCTTTTCTTATTCCAAAACAAAACTATGCGACAATTATTTTGGTATTTCACTTAAATAAATTGTCTTTTTTAAAAAATGGAAAACATAGCACCCAACAAATATTCAATTAGAAATTATCTGAAAAAGAATTTAGAATATCTATTTGTAAGAAAGAATCTTTACCTAGATCTGCAGTTATCACAGCATTTTTCAGTTCCCATGATATCCAAAGAGGTCTTTCGCAGTTTTTTGTCTTCGAAATGAGACAAGATGATTCTACCCCAAGAGAAAAATGAAAATTAAATAAAAGAACAAAAATGTGTGTTAAATTCATTGCTGAAAGTATTCAGGTGAAATCATCAGTAATTGGTTCATCTGGGGCCTCATTATGTGGCTTCAATTTACTCAAGCTCTGAAAGTCTAACACATTATATATAACACCAGTAGAAAGGTTTTTTAAAATAGGCATCATTTTTTACCAAAGCATTTTTCTCAAGGGTTATCAATTATAAACCCATGTTAGTGATATATAATAAATAATACATACTGTCTTCTACATCTGCTGGATTGAAGGTATCTTTCCATCTTTGCCATCATCTTTAATTTGTATAATCGAAATTTTTCATTTTTTATCTCACTCAAGAGATTCCTGTCAATTAAAAAAAAAAGTAGGGCAGCAATATGAAAGAAATGTATCAGCAATTTTGATACTGAAATTTTATTTTGTATAACCCGACTACCACCAAGATAAAGAACCCCTAGTACCCTAGAAAGTTCCTCTGTTCCAGTCAGTAATCCGGCAAGGCTGCTGTGGCTGGGCCATCTGACCTCCTTTACGTCCACCAGAGAAACAGAAAACAGAAAACAGAGCGGGGCTGATTCCTCTGGAGAGAAGGTCACGCATAACTGCACTCTTCAACCTTTTTACCAATTCAAAACACAGCTCCCTCTGTCCTTTCACAGCACTCTACTCCCTTGCCAGGCATGATACATTGCTAAATGGTTACAGAGAACTCACAGATGATACTTACAATTAGGGGAAGTAAGTTACTATTCAGGATCTGGCAATACTCAGAATACAGTTAGCCCATCAGGACAGCGTCTTCTCAGTCAGGTTTGTAGGTAGGCCTCTCCTTGCCCCACCTCTTGCCTCTGCCCGATTTGGACAGGCATTACAAAGCTCTGGGTGTACTACACTGTAACCATTACACTGGGTCCAAAGGCACTTAGCTCTCTAGACCCACGGATTGGTAAGCCCAGCTCCACGGACAAGTGCTAGGAGGCATTTCATTCTGCCAGCAAGCCTCCTGCCTGAGTGCACCACTCCATCATGCCATGGGTCAGCACATCTCCTTCGCCTGCTCATTCTGCTGTTTCCATTTATCTGCTGCCACTTCTTGCCATCTCACACCACCTCCAATCTTACAGCTCTCTGTCTCCAGGGTTTAGGAGAGTCTCAACCCAGGGGTCCTGCATCCAAAGGACATAGTCCACTCCTGTCTGTTCTTGGTGGTAATGGCTCCCCATTTCTATCTCTGGGACAGCTAAATTTAAGCAAAAATGCGGGGCAAGACTGTCCAAACACCTTCCCAGCATGGTCCCAACCTTGTAAAAGTACCATGCACTCGATTGACATTATTAGCAGTTATCCAATCTCTTGGTTTCTTTGGCACACCCAGTTGCATTGGGAATTACAAAATTATGGCGAAAAGGGCCATCTTAAGTGATAAACTGCACCACAGACTCCAAAAAGAGGCAAGCATTTTTTTTTACTATATTTGTGGAGATTGCTCTTGGTAAAAAAAGCTACCCAAATCCAATTATGATTTATTTAGGCGACCCTGAACAATTATTATAAATCCTTTTCATTGAGTTTTACATGCTATATGCTTTTTGGCTTCTGGCAAGCCTAGTACTATATATGAATGTTTCCCTCTCTTAAAAATGTATTACTTTTTTTAATGAGAAACTAAAGGCATCAATGTAAGAAATGCTGAAAAGAAACTAATGATCTAAATATGAACATTTGTTCCTATTACTTTTCAAAAGACTTCTTAGCCTCAAGAAATGCTTCTTTTAAAATCTCATTGAACAATCTTACATTAAGTACTCTTAGCCAAAACACTGATAATTCCATGCAGAAATATACACATTCTAGAACTGGTGAAGTGTCAGAATTTATGTTCTTCCTCAAGTCATTATAAAGGATAAATTTGCCATCATGTTTATGTAAAAAATTTTAATACCATTAGGAACATGTACTATATACTATAACTCATCCTGTTTGTAACACGCTTCCTTGAAGAAGCTCTATGAATATCAGAACTCAGCTGATGACAATTTAAAAAATGACTTTGTACTCTTTTCAAGAATACCTGAATGTATTTTAGCTATTTAAGACAAAAACATGATTTACCTCAAGGTCTAAGTGTTAAGCATGATCTTCATTAAAAAAGGACCTCACTCATTAATATTTTTACTATTCAACATTTCAATTGATTCATATGCCTACATAAATTTTTAGGATGACTCTTAATTAGTAATTAAATTTTATCTGAGACGCCTGAATGCACAAAAGATCGGTTATTCAACAACATCTTTCTATTTGGCACTATCAACTACTATCAGATCACATGCACTATCCCCCAAAACTCTAATTTCTAGGGTAGCCATTTCTTCCTGGTCCATGGATTAAAACTTAGTGTCTCTTTTATTTTCTTTGTTTAGTTTATCTCCTTGTTCTCGACTAGAAAAAACAAGGAAAACCACACATATCTTGCCTATAAGAACTACATCTTTCCTTTCTTTTGGTCTAAATAATATGAATTATTTTATCAGTGTTCATCATAAATTTACAAAAATTAAATTTGGATCTCTAAAGGCAAATGAAAGCTATGTGTGTACATATACATATGTATACCTGGTGGTGTCAGGATTATATGTGAGGCTACTAACTGCAAGGTCAGAAGTTCAAAACAACCAGCCGCTCTGTGGGGAAAGGTAAGGTTTTCTACTCCTGTAAGCTCACAGGGGCAGTTCTACCCTGCCCTATCAAGTCGCTATGACTCAGAATCGATTTCCTTAATAAAGAGGACAATAACTAGAGATTAAAAAAAACAGGTCGTGGGATTTTGTACATGTGATTGCTTCTGCATTAAGAAATACAAAATTGGCTGAGCCCTGGTGGCGTAGTGGTTGTGCGCGGGACTGTGACCCACTGGGTTGGAGGTTCAATTCCAGCTCCACGAAGCAAAGGCTGGGCCTCCTACCCCCACCACCAGAGGGCAGTGATGCCTAAAATAAATAAATAAATAAATAAATAAATAAATAAATAAATAAATAAATTTAAAAATTAAAAAAAATTTTTTTAATTTAAAAATAAAAAAAATAATAAAAGAAATACAAAATTACATGCCTAAAGTGATGACTGGCATTTATCCTTTCCATCACAGATTCCTACCGTAAGGCAATCTAACTATTTTGTGAACTACCGCGACTTTATACCAATTGAGTCCCATCCGTGTGCTGGCTTACACATTGGACTGCCAACCACCAGACTGACAGTCTCAGACACCTACGGTGACGCCGGCGCACAGGGACACTCGAGCTCGGTCCATTTTCGAGGCTGTAAATCTTTATGGGGGCAGAAGCTTCATTTTTCCCTACCGAGCTGCAGGAAGGTTTGAACCACTGACTTTGTGGTGAGAAGCCCAGCATGTAACCCACTACATCACCAAGGCTGAACTGTTTAATGTTGAAGGTCACTGTGAATCATAAAACTATGCAGAGTACCCATATGGATTAAGCCTTCGGCGAATCCTCGCTATTCTTTCGCCAGGGATGTGAACAGCCTTGCTATCAGAGCATACTGACCTCATACTGACGTAGATTAGGTTAACATGTAACACCTTATTATGTTCTCCCTTTGACCCACTTTAAATTTGCTCCAGTTCTTACTGTGTTCTACTACTTTTTGATTGAGGGTTCTCTGTGCTTTATTTTGTTACTGTTGTTGGAGGTTGCTTTTGAATGCTTTTCTTAACATGAGATCTAAGATAAACAACTCAAGGAGATGGTAACTGGTTAATAGTTTCTTAGGGTTATGGCAGGGGAACTTGGGGGGGGGGATTGGGAAGCTAACAAAAATGAGTATAAGAATGAAGAAAATGTTCTAAAATTGACTGTGCTGATGACTGCATAGTTTTTAAAATCACATCTAAACCACTGAATTGTATGGTACATGAATTATGTCAATAAAACTGACTTCTTGTGTGCTTTTTCTAAAAGACCAGGAAGGTTGCACCAAGGAATTTCTGTTGTCCACCCTAATAAAGTACCTTCTCAATCTTGAAAGTCAGCATGGCACACGGCTGTCCCATGAGAATCTCAGGGAGACTTCTTCCCCCGTCCACTCTACAACCCTGATCTTGTCCCTTCGGCTCTCTTTGTGTTCACAAAGTCAAGTAACAACACTCCTGTGTTGCTCAAGGGTGTCCAAACGGCTATATTTAACATGGCGTAAATCAAATTCTTCGGGAAAAGATTAGTGATGTAAATACTGACTACAGAATAGCATATGTCAAGAAACAAGAAGTGTCTTTACATTTTACTATTTTGTTTAATAAAGATGCTGTGGTGTTTTAATAGTTTTTGACTACACAAATATATTCCATAGGACCTGTGTTACATCCCCAATTGGGATAGGGTTGAAATAGGATACCTCCTCTGTCTAAGCAACACTTAGCATAAATGTACTTGGGTGTCTTCTGTTTTGCCTTGGCTTTAAATGCATTTTTTGCAAAGCAGTTTAAATTTTAGGCTTTGCCTCAAATAATTTCCAAATTTACCCAGAAGAGAAGGAAAGGAAGAATGGAAACGTCTGTAAGGTTAGAACTAAAAAATGTCTTTTACCTATTTAAGCTCATATCTCCTGGGGCCCACAGTACATGACAAGAACTTTGAAGTCCATCGCGGCCAGCTCTACCAATCTCCTGGTAGTATGATTCCATTTCCTTGGGTGCCCCGTAATGAATGACTTTGCGAATGTCAGCTTTATTAATGCCCATTCCAAAGGCTATGGTAGCGATCACACACTGAAAATAAATAACAATAAAGTTGGACAAATATCTAATACATTTAAAACCTTACATTTCTATCACATGAAAAGAACATGTTGTTTAAAAGAGTGTTTTGTACACTTCCTATAAAAAAGTACTAAAGAGGTGGCATCACAAAGCAGCTGTGAATAAGAGGCACTAAAAAGCTGTGAAAATTATTAGGTTACATAAAACTTGAGGGTATTAGTTCAGGTACTCTTAAATTAGTGGCAGTGCAGCTACCCATTGGGGCTGCTAGCCACGAAGTTAGCAGTTACACGGGAGTAGTAACAGAGAAGTGCGGTCTTGGAAGCCTCATGGACAGTTGCTTTCTGGCCTGTAGGGTGGCTCTGTGTTGGCATTGACTTGATGGCAATGGATTTTGAGACAGCTAAAAGACTACAAGTGTCTGAATTCTTAAAAAACTACTAGTATATCACAACCACCAGCCTGCCCCTTTCTAAGATTACAGGTCTCATATAATTTGTTCTGGGAAACTCGTTAATAACTGCAATATTCTGATGATGCAACCTTATTACTGAAAACAATAAGAACTTGAAGTATGTACTGAAGGAGATCAAAGATTATAGCCTTCAATAAGGAGTATATCTCAACATAAAGATAACAAAAATCCTCATAACTAGATCAATAAGTTACATCATGGTAAACGGAAAATGTTGACATTGTCAAGGATTTTACTTTACTTGGATTCAAAATCAATACTCATAGAAGTGGCAATAAAGAAATCAAACAACATGTTGTATTGAGCCAATTTGTTGAAAACAAACTCTTAAAGTATTGAAAAGCAAAGATGTCACTTTGAGGACTAAGGTCCTCCTGTCCCAAGCCGAGATAGTTTCTATAGCCTCCGATACATGGGAAAGCTGGACAGTGTAAACGGAAGAGTGAGAAAGAACTGATACTTTGAATTATCATGGTGGCCATGGTTATTGACCACACCCAGGACTGCCAGAAACAACAATCCATTTTGTCTAGGAAGACATATAGCTAGAATGCTTCTGAGAAGCAAGGCAGGCAAGGCATACTTTGGACAAAGCATGTAGAGGGAACAATGCCTGCAAAAGGACATCAATGACAGGTTGAGGGTCCAAAAAAGAGGAAGAGTCTCAATGACACAGTAGCTGCAACCATAGTTTAAACATATCAATAACTGTTACGGTGGAGCAAGATTAGGCCATGTTTCCTTCAAACATATATAGGGCTGCTATGAGTCAGAACTAATCTGAAAGCAGCAAAAAACAACAACAATCCATCCAGCCAACTTTCAATATTTTCCCTATGAGTCTCTGATAAATCCTTCCTGCCTCACTTTAAGAGTCAATCCTATTTCATAGTCCTTTTATTTCCAACCATTCCAAACCACTCACAGTCCCCTAAAACGCAAATGCACTCTTGCATGCTTGGGCCTCTGCAAGTACTGGTCTTTATTTCTGGAAGTCTATATTTAATTCCTTTTTCCTCATCTTGTACTGGCTTTGCATACGTGATAAATTTCTGTTCACATGTTCACGCTATCCAAATTTCATATGAATGTAAAGAACATCTCCTTTCTACAATCTATTTTACAGAGCAAGTGGCCCCTCCAGGGAGAAATGAAGGCATTATGGACAAGCTACTAGTCACATTAGTCTGCAATAGTTTATTTACATACTGATCTCCACATCATATAGTGCTTCCCTGGATCACAAGGGATGCTTAAGTTCAACATGAAGAAAAAAAATTATTCAATGAACACTTGGTAAATAAAACACAACTAACCTCATTGCCACGAGTTGATGCAGACTCATAGTGACCCTATGGAACAGGGTAGAATTGAATTTCTAAGACTGTAACGTTTTATGGGAGTAGAAAGTCCTGTCTTTCTCCTACAGTGCAGCTGGTGGTTTTGAACTGCTGACCTTGCGATCATTGTGCAAAGTATAATCACTACACCTGCAGGGTTTCTCTTAATAATAAATACTAGAAAATAACCCACGGTAGCACTGTGGGTTAGCAGTTGTGCCCAAAACCACAAAGTCCCCCACCTACTCCACAAACGAATGATGAGGTTCTGTGTGCCTGTGAAAGTTCACAGACTCAGAAGTCCTATATTGAGTCACTATGAGTATGAATCAAATCAATGGCAGTGGGTTTTCTTGTTTTATGGGGCATAGAGATTAATGATGGTCAGTTCTCACACCTGAATTTCATCTCTTATGAACCTATGATGAATTTCTTTCCTTGATTTAATACCCATGCCTGCATGATATGTTCCACATGCCAGATCTAGTTTCCTAAGCTCAGCTGTAACTTTTTCTGTCATTTTCCTGGAAGGACAGTAGATGATAGTTGGGCCTTCAAATTCCCAGGCAGAACTAAAGAAAAAAACAAGAACAAAAAAGCAAACATGTAAGTAGGTTTCCGATAAGCTTGGGGTCTATCATTTAACTTTTCTAGTTCCTAAACAGAAGGTCAGGAGGACAAATTATTGAGATTTAGCTGCATTAAAATCTAAAATCAGATAAGGAAAATTATTTTAAGCTCTACATACCTATGAGTCATTCTGGTTAAAAGTGAAGTTAAAGTCAAAGGCAAGTTTCTTGTTAGAATCTGGTAAAACTAATAAACTACAGATACAAAAATTTAGAGGAATGAAAAAGACTAGATTAGCAATTAGTTTTAATTTACATATGAGGAAAGCTAATAATTACATGGGTGCATGCATAAATCTGCTATAGTATTCTTGTTTCCTCTTCAGATCATAAAGTTGAGTTTCTATATCTGTTTACTAAAAAAGCCAATGAGCTTCCTTAGAGTCCTCAACAATTACCTTTGTATCAAAGAAGTACTTTAAAGTCATGCTGGAACCATGAAGGAAATAACATGTCAGAAAGTCAGCTGTGCAACCTGTGCTTATTTACTTAAGAGAAACCCTTTCCACATAACATTTATCTAATTGTTGAACATAGTAACTTACATAAATACACTAATTTGCATGGACTTATTTAATATGAAGCAACAAAGATGAGGCTTTCTGGTCTCGGAAAGAGTCTAGACCAGACTTGTAGAGAACTTTGCCTTAGGATGGAACAGAAGGGAAGAACACTGAGTACTCACTTCAGAGATTGCTACAGCCGCAGAACCCTCAGACTGTATCAATACATTTTTTTAAACTTCTGAATGTGGAACAATTGAGCCCCCCAAATTAAACCCACTACCATCACCTCCTCGGGGTTCCTGGGACTGGGAATGTATCTGGGAGCAGACAGGTTCTATCATTATTCTCCAGGGCAACTGGTGAGTTTGAAGTGCCTGCTTTCCCCTTAGCAGCCCATGCTTAGATCACAGCACCAGTAGAGCACCTTATAGGATAAAGAGGCCAGTAGCAAATCCTTTATCTAAATTTTTGCTTAAGGTCTTCAAGAATAACTAGAAATTCTGCAACTCAGTCTTTTTGTCTTTTAACCGAACTTTTCCAGGAGCAGGGTCGCAGTATGGGGAAAGGAAGATCACCAAAGATGTTCTTTAAACTTATGTGCATTCGTATTTTTGAATTTTTACTGGTACAAGAAACTATTTCAATGACCTAAAACAAACTTTATATGAGAAAAATTGTAAACTTTTCACTGAGCAGATCGGATCAGTGAAGACGGTCAAGAGAAGATTTTTAGCATACATAAAAAACGCTTTGCAATTCTGACTCAACTCACAGTGACCCTGTATAAAGTTTCCAAGGGTTACTAGTTTCCAATGTCTTTACTAGTGCAGAAAGCCTCGCCTGTCTCCCACAGAGCAACTGGTGGGTCTGAATCATCAACTTTGCAGCCAGCGCCGCAATGTTTACCTCACAGTACCATCATAGTTCCTCATAAAAAATATGGGTGAATTTATTCATCAAGTGAATGAAAACAATATAGTGCTTTATGAGTAGTTAAAAGCATTAAGCTAGATCACTTGCATAAAACACCCAGGATACTTACTGGCACGTGATACAGACTCAAACACAGTTGACTTTTTGAAATCTCTCAAATACTTGTGAGTCATGTAATTAGTGAAATACAATTTAGATGACAGGCTCGTTGCTTTCATGTATTTGTCAAATACTAAAAATACATCTTATACAAGTTAATGGTATAAAGTATTAAAATATTATAATTAGTTTTGCCTTAAAAATAAGACTCGGGGAAGGGATCTCACCAAAAAAAAAATGAAAAAAGAAAAAGAAAAAAAATTTTTAAAGACTCTTTCCTCAGTCATTGAATTAACTATATCGCACTTGACTCAAAGCTAGGTAGAATCTGAAATGTGTTAAATATGCATAAAAGGAAATAAAATAATTTTTTTAAAGGAAAGAGTTACCAAAATCCATCAAACATTAAGTCCTTACCTTGCTGATTTTATAAGATATTGTTTCAGATCTTGAAGGATATTTCCTGTTTTTCGTCCAACTTCCAAGTACAAGTTTGGTCGATCAAAACCAGTACATGTAATCTGAGGATTCTTCAGTTTTAGGCAATATACAATATCTTCCCGGATTGAAGAACTTGCAGTAGCACTAAGTGCAATAATTGGAACCTAAATTAAATAAAATTGATTTTTAAAAACAGGATGGAGTTCATTAATTCTCCACATTCCTACTACTTTCCTAGTGAGACCGTTCGGACAAAGAGCGGAGATGCATTGACAAAATACAAAAATATCCATCTGTGTATTTGTTAAAGAAAAATCATGTCCTACGTGCTTCCAGTCCTCAAAATACAATATTTACTTTTTGAAAACTCATTTTAAAACAACTCTAGATATTAACAAAAAAGACATCTTGGAAGAAGTACAGCCGGAATGCTCTTTAGAGCTAAGGATGGTGATATGTCCTCTCACTACTTTGGACATGCCAAGTGGGACCAGTTCCTGGAGAAAGACATTATCCTTGGTAAAGTAGAGGGGCATTGAAAAGGAGGAGTGTCCTCAACGAGATGGATTGACACAACAATTGCAACAAAGGGCTCAAATAAAAGAACAACTGGACCAGACAGTGTTTCCCTCCTTTGTTCACAGGGTCCTGATAGGTGAACCTGACTTTCGGTGCTTAACAACCCTAACAAGATGTTCTAAAATTGACCTTGGTGAGGGATTCCCAAGTTTGTTAATATACAGTGACATTGGCTTAGACACTGTAAAGGATAAATTGTATCTCAATAAAGCTGTTAACGTAAAAAAAAAACTCTAATAAGAATTTCTAATATAAATTAAGCCTGCTTAACTTATATCCATTTGTCACTGTAACATTTACTACCTTTGGAATAGAACTGCTACCAACAGGAGTATTCTAGTTTATTTTGTATTAATCTATAAGACAAAAATCATAAACCCTAACTGAAAAATCTAATTATAGAAAACAGTGAATCATTTTGTACTATTATATTAAATATTGAGTGGTTCCTGTCTGATACAATTAGTTGCATTTGATGACTAGCCAAAAAAGTGACAATTCAAATCAACTCGGAGGCACTGGACAAGAATGGCCTAACAGTAATCAGCTTCTAAAAGATTACAGCCAAGAAAACCTTATGGACATTATTGGTAGTTACATAATCTGGCGTCAATTTGGGATGTGAAAGGATCAAGAATGAAGGAGTGGAGTCTAATCTGTCAATCGGGTTAAAGTCAATGAGGCCTCTGTGGACATGACCTTCCCTTGAGGATTCTGGGAATTCCTGCAATCTCTTCTTGAAGGCAAGAGATACCTCTCTCAGCTCACTCCCTTAGAAACTCTCTACTGACAAGGCTGACTACCTAAGAGACATTCCTGAGGAGAAGCCACATGGACCTACTCTGATACAGCCCTGGGTGCTGGAGAAGCCACATGGAGACAACCTGCCAGCACTGAGATACTTACAAAGCCATTGGATCCACAAGACTTCCTACCCACTGGCTTGTGATCTTCCTGTATTTGGCGTCATTGCATGTGTTTCATGAGTCAGAAGAGAACTTTATAGGTTGGTATTGTACTAATAGGCTCATATACGATTTATGGACTTGATCTGGACTTGGCTGGGATGTTTTCTCAATACTAAACTGCTCTTGTATATAAACCTCTTTCTTATACACATATATGTGTCTATGAATTTGTTTCTGTAGTTTATCCAGACTAACACAGCAGTTCTACCTGGTAGAACTGGTCTTGTCAGAATTGACTCAATAGCAGTGGGTATGTGTTTGGGGTTTACATTAAATATATTGATTTATGGCTTTTCAATTCTAAAAGCAAAGTTCTTAATGACCTCGAAAACTAATCTGAAGGACTACTAAATTAATCAGGGCATGTTATACATAGATGTATAAAATGAAGGATGTATTTTTAAATGATCCTTTGAGCTACCAAATCATGCTCGTCTTTCAATCTCGTAAATACTCTTGACTGGATTACCAGTCAGAGCAGGACTCACAGAAGGTGCCATAAAACCATCAACATGCATTCTTCCAGAAACGCTGTAAGACAACCAAGTATCTCCATAAACTGGCATTTTTGTCTTTATTATCAGAGTTATGACAGGCACTTTGTGTAGTGGGTTATGAGCTGCATTGCTAAATGCAAAGCCAGTAGTACAAAACCACAAGTCACTTCACAGGGAAAAGAGGCGGCTTTCGACGTCTGTGAAAAGATGCCACCTCGGGAAGTCCACGAGGGCAGTTCTGCCCTGTCCCATAGGGTCCCTAGAGTCAGAATTGTCTCGATGGCAGGGAGTTGGGTTTTTTAGTTTCATCCAGAATTATAATTGTGATGCCATTATTGCACAATGGAAAGACAAATAGACTGTGTTAAAGTCATTCCTATACCATTGGAAGCTTCTCTACCCAAAATTAAAATTAAAAAAATATTCTTTTGGACCACTGCAGGTAATTCATAAACCAGCTTATGCCAAGTATCTTGTATGTAAGTGAAATTGATGGCAATTTGCCCACTTTCAAAGAAGTCAGAGGAAATTGTGATTCAAATTAAAATAAGATTAAAATCAGCATCTCTACTGAATTCCAAATTATACTAAATGTCATGCAAAAAGTAGTATAAACTAAGTTTATGAATTTTTTCATTTAAAAAACTAAGCAAAATCAGTGTGGTACTTGCCTTCTTCATTCTTGAATTTCATAAAAATATTTCAAACTGAAGTCCCAAAATTAAGTTCATCAGTATTTTTCTTGCAATCAAACTACTCCCTTTAAGACTGACTGTATGACTACCTACAGATGTAAATGGCCCCTAGCAACAACAAGTGCATGCCATCTATAAATGTATATCTGTGTAAGTAGTCAAAGGATAAAAAATCGAACCCACTCTCCTCAAGTCATTACTAACTCACAGTTCACCAAAATGGGGTTTCCGAGGCTGTAAGTCTCTACAAGAACAAAAAACCTCCTCTGCCTCACATAGAGCAGCTCATGGATTTGAACCGCCAACGTTCTAGTTAGCAGTTCACGGATTACCTGACAGCACCTCAGGCCTCCTTAAGGAAACTGAGGGCAGCTTAAATTTTTGGAATCGAAGGCCATGTACATTCTCCCTCTCAGCATTTATTTTCATCAATTTAAGTATTTTAATTAATAATTTATGAATGTACAAATGCTTGTTGTCTAACTACATGTGCAAATAAAAAAAATTTCAGGCTAGACCCTGTAAGAAAAGAGGTAGCATGCTTCGCAATACAGTAACAGTGAATAGGTAGTGTGACAGTGCTTTCAACCCCCACAGAGTCAGTTTCAGAAACCCCCAGGGGAAGGTCTCTCTTGCTAGGAGTCGGCCTTGGGTCGATGATTTTCTGAGTGAAAATAGGGTATGTGTGAAAATAACAAGCTAAGTCTATAGAAAATACAGGTGAATATAGAGAAATAGAAAAATAGATGCAGAGCAGTTAAACTAGATTTGGAAATCCGGCTGCCTGAATTTGAATCCTGCCTTAGCACAGACCATCTAAGAGGTCTTGAGTAACTCATAGGACTCTCAGATCTTTGGTTTCCTCTTCCCTGAAACAGCGTCCATGATAGCCCAACCTCATAAAGTTGACATAAGGATGAAATGAAGTCAACATGTACAGTCCTGAGTGTAACACAGGACCCTCCAGAAGCACTCGGGCAGTTTCTTTTCTTTTTAATACTGTGACCGCAACAACGGACACGAGAACTATTCGAAGACCCCGAAGAAATGGGCTGTCTTCGCCAGTTTACTACTGACCTCAGGCAAGGAATAAGTTCTCTGGGCTTCAGCTTTCCCACCAAAACACCTGAGGTGGCGAGGGCGCCATCGCCCACTGAAGCGTTCCACTAAAAATGTACATGGCTGTGCCACCCAGATGCCCTACTCCAGTGATCGCCTAATCGAAAATCCCCATCTATTCCTTCAGCTATTCATTCAAATGTATAGTCAGAATTAAGAAATGTGGCTTCCATGTCCAGAAAAATAGAAATAGTAAAATAAAGCCAAAACACTTGTTTACTTTCACTTCAAAAATAGACATGCAATCTGATAAGCGTGTTGCTTTCTGCTGTTTCAAACCTACAAAGTAATGTGAAGCATGAACCACACAATGCAAAGGCAGGCATGGAGACGGGCGGGCACCACTCCTGACTGCCCCGTATGCTCACTCCATATTCGAACTCACAGCCTGTTTGTCCATAGCTTCTACCCTTGCATTTTCAAAGGCAAACTCATTTGGGTGATCAATTGTCACACGTAGTCTGAACACATTCATTTACGAATCTCCTTTTTTTTTTAAGTTGGCAAATTTTTATTTCTTTAGTAAGAGGTACCAAGTTTTCTTATAACAGTCAACCACATGTAAACTAATCTTATAATTTTAGAGTAATGACTTAGCCACGCACTGCAAGGTTATAGCATGCACAGCTTCAGAACAGCAACTATTTTGTTTGCATCTAAATCTGTGATGGTGCTAATTCGAAGTCTGTACTTCGTTGCCTCATGCTTCAATCGATTATTTGCCCCATTTAGTAACTGAGTGAATACCACTATGTGCTGAGTAAGAGCTGCAGAGAAAGTGAGGAAAAGGACCAAATGTCTTGTGGATTTCACAGCTCCTCTTAAGGGGATGTTAATGAATTTTATGACTGATATGGAGCTTTCTGCCTGGCTGTTCGTTCTCTGGACTCATTTTGCCGGATTCCCTCCAAACAAGATTCTCAGTGCCAAATGGTTAGTGAGTTCTTTGCTATTTTTGAACTTACTGAAATAATATAGCAGAAAGCATTCCAGATTTATACCAGTTGTCACAATGTAATTGGAATTGGAAGGGGAGTGAAAGCCATGGGATCATTGAAGAAAATAATGGTCCTACAACCCGCAGGTGGCATTTCTCATCATTTAGTTAAAAAAGAGGATTCAGGAAAATCCTAGAGGGAAAAGATTTTCTCAGTCCTTGTTTGACAAACACCCTGCCCTGGAGGCTCAACAGAAGGAATGTACTATATTTAACTAGCCCAAGAAATGAAAAAGATAAAAAGAAACCGTAGCCAGATATAATAAAAGATTTAATTCAGCACTGAAAATTGCTTAAGAATTGCATAAAATATTTAAAATTCCTTTAGCACAATCCTCTAAAATTAACAGCCTAGGAAAGGAACACAGACTCTCCCTCAATTCCAGGTTTATTATAGAATACCTAGATGAACAGAAATCAGTTCTCAGTCACTCTGTGCCTACTAACTTCCAAGAGAAAAAATCCCTCCTTCTTCAACTATCTGACCTATGAACACTATTAATATTTTAATACACAGGGTTTTAAAAGTTAATGGAAAAGTGTCTGTTTGAAGTCCCTTTGTATCATTTTACCACCCTACCCATCATTGTTTGTTAATATTGCTCCTAACTTTAACTGGCATAAGCCTAAACTACTTTACTGTACTACAAACAGAAACCATGTCTTGTATCTCTTACAAACCATTTGCTTTGGAGACTAGCCGAGGGTCCTGTTGAATAGGCCATCTTCATCACTCACTACATGTGTGGGAAAGCTCTTACTTCCTCATCACAATTCATTTACTCATCCATTTACTGACCAGCCCTTGTATGCCAGGAGCTAGTTTAAGTTTTATAAACCAAAATATCAAAGTTCCTCCAAAGAATATTCCAGTGGGCACTTGCAGACAGGATGAAATATACATTATACAGAAAAGGAAGATGGGAACTATTGAAGGGTTGAGGATTTAATATGAAATTGCTGATCATAATTCAGGTGGCCTACATGAGAAAGTAATATTTTAGCAAATACCTGAAGGAAGAGAATATACCATGTGAATTACATGGGGGGGAAAGCAAAAGGTTCCCCAAAAAGGTAGACACAGGTTTATTTTGCTTAGTTACTGATCTATAATTTACACCATCACATGTTTCACTCCTTTGTTAGGTGGTAGTGGTGACAAGTGGCAGAAGGATGTGACAACCTGCTTCCAGAAAGACTGCAGCCATTGCCGGACACGCTCGGGGTAGAAAGAATGACCCTGTCCGAGTGTCCTGGAGTCGGAACAAACGATGGCAATAGGGTTTGGATTTGTCTGCTTTGAGTTTGGTGGTTAAAAACATTGGTTAGGTAGGATGTGGCAAAAAACAAAGAAACAAAACGTGTGGAACTGTACACTACTGATTATTAAGATAACAGAAGCAAACCCATGCTAACCTTGTTTCCTGGATACTCCATCCCTGCCAGAGGTTGTAAATTTTTTTTTTGGGAGGGGGGGGCATCACTGCTCTCCGGTGGTGGGAGTAGGAGGCCCAGCCCCACTGCTGGAATTGAACCTCCGTCCCAGTGGGCCGCAGTCCCATGCACAACCACTACGCCACCGGGGCTCAGCCCCAAGGTTGTAAATTTTTAAGTGTGGTTCTTTAGCAGCGGTTCTCTACCTATGCGCCATGACCCCTTTGAGCACTGAACGACCCTTTCACAAGGGTCATCCAATTCATAACAGTAGCAAAATGATAGTGAAAAAGCAGCAACAAAAATAATTTTATGGTTGGGGGGGGTCACCACCACTGAGGAACTATCTGAAAGGGTCGTGGCATGAGGAAGGGTGAGCACCACTGCTCTGCAGGAACATGCTATGTGGCTGGTAGAGAAATGCAGATCAGTCATACCTAGAAGCACAATCTTCATTGTGGCGAAAATCTGTGAAATTATTACTACAGCTCAGAGAGTAGACTCAGGTAAGCTCATGCTTACCCTGTTTATGAGGCAATCCAAGACTGGCACAAAGTACTGAGAGAGGGCACAGAAGAACAAAGACCTCAACTATATAAGAAGAAATAAATCAATAAACCTATAGGTTGAAAAAAAAACAAAAACCTCCCAGTCACATGCCTGGCACTTTCAACTGACACCCAAGAAAGTCATGTGGCTGGAACCCAGGGAAGGAAGGACACAGTGACTTAAGATGACAACAAAGAGAAAATGGGAAAATAGATGTAAAAGGCTCTGGAAGACACTACAGTGACTGCTGACACTTTTTAAATGTTTTGATGGTTTGCCACTAACGGATTTTGAGTAGATGGCATGAAATGCTATATGCATACATGTAATATATGTGTGATACATAAACATATGTGTGATATGACTGCAATATCATATCAATACACTCACATACAGACAAAAGAAACTGGTGACATATTGAAAGCTTCCAAGATTATACTAAAGTCATCTTCCTGATTTTGATATTGTATAAGATGCTATCATTGAGGACATTGAGTGCAGAGTACATATGACCATCTAGTATATTGTTTTAGCTATTTCCAATAAATCTATATCTCTTTAAAATTAAGTAGTTAAAACTGAATCAGTGCCAGTATAATGAATTTTCAAGTCATTCGTGTAAAAAAATACTTCTCATAATAAGAGGTAAAAGTAGACTTTTAATACTAAAAGCCTTACTAAATCTCTCTTCTGAATAGCTCAAGTCTTAGACTTTCAATAGGATGCAAGAGGACATAAACATGTCTCCCAGTGTCATGGAGTAAAATAGATCACTACAGAGGAATAGGTATCTAAGCACAATTCTATAATAAGTATAGAAAATAGTCGAAAGGCCATATCTGGCCTGCACCCTGAACTTTGCTACAGGCCACAAAAATTAAGAAGTATTTCTATATGGATTTAAGATAAAAGTAAAGAATATAAAAAATAAATAAAAATACATGACAGAGACCATATGTGGTGTATAAAGTCTATACGGTTTCTAATCTAGTGCTTTACAGAAAAGTTTGCTGGCCCATGTCCTATATCATTTCTCACTAAATTTACATGCCGAGGTTAATATAAAAAAAAATCCTTCTTCAGCTTACATCATCCATTTGCCCTTTCAAGGAGAACTCTTCAGTTTTTTGGCTGTTCTCCAATTCCATACCCACCCTTGGCAAAAATGTCATTTCCAGACATTACACTTGGCAAAGCTTACCAATGGGAGTGCTTCCTTTATAGAACCCAAAGTCCTGAAGGAATTTCTAAAATCATGCCCCCACTCCGAGATACAGTGTGCCTCGTCCACAGCAATCAGTGCGATCCCTATAAAACCGAAAAGCACAGAAATTGGAAAACTGAAGTAAAAAGGGTAAAGAAACTCAACTATGTCAGTATCAACTTCACTTAGAATACACAATTACCACAGAACAATCCAAATCAAAGCACTTAGAAATGTAAACATAAATATCAAATAATACAGGGAACCATTATTAAGAATGGAAGAGACAGGCAGATAAAAGGCAAAACAGGCACAAGGTCACTAAAAGAAAATATTTATATCTTGATTCCAACACCATATTTACAGGATTTCAGGTTTCATCACTATTCCTCTGAGAAATCAATTGCTTACTATACCTTTGACCTCAAAACTATTACTCATGAATCTCTGTGCCAACAATGCCTTAAAAGAGTTTTGTTTCTCCTTGGTAATACCTTCAATTTTACCGCATATATTAGCTATTGACAAGACAAAGAATCAGAAAATTTCTACTAAGATTACATGCATCTCTATCCCTGACTGATCACATAGCATACTGGAATACAGGATGAATCCTACATTTTCTAAAGTAAAAATCCCCCCCCCCCCAATGTAAAATTTTTAAAGGGAGAACAAAATCTCATTAGATACAGCATAAGTTAGAAGACACACAATGGTCTGTCATGGAAGACCCTTCTATGCCATGCCCTCACAGCCCACGCACTGAAAGGAAATCAACAGTGAGGGGTAAGATATTACAGCAAAGGATTTCTTTACATAAGCAACGATTAAATTTTAGATAGTTCAAAGTAATGACAGCAGTGCTTTTGTCCTTGATTATAAAATTAATACCTAAATCACAAATAAATTTTCTTTCAGTGGTGATGATCATTACTTGATACTTAAGTATAAATACCATTGTTTCACTAGCAGGGTGATTAAAAACATGTCCTCTAGAGTCACACTGCCTGGATGTTAACCTAGCCCCACCACTCCACCACTTTTATTTGTACACACTTAAACAAATTACTTACATTTTCTAACTCTCCACTTACTTGCAAATCAAACCTACAAGGTTTTATAGTTACTCTGAAAATTAGATACTTCACATAAAATGTTAATATATGCTTGGCACAGAAGGGAGGTCAATTTAGAAAATCAAAACCAAAGCATTACTATCATTATTATTATTGTTCCTGGTGGCATGGTAGGTTACACACTGAGCTGCTTGTCAGAAAGTTGGTTAGTTCAAAACCACTAGCTGCTCCTAGGGAAAAAGATAAGCACTCTACTCATGTAAAAATTCACAGTCCCAAAAATCCAGAGGGGCAGTTCTACTCAGTCCCGAATCAGAATCGAATTGAGAGAAGCGAGTTCGTTTTCATGACCTAAATTCTTGAAATAAATTTCTGCCCTGATAGCTGGAAGGTTTTTAGCGCAAAAAGTTTATCTACAAAGGTTGGCAGTTTGAAGCCACTACACAGGACCACAAAAGGAAGACCTTACTATCTGTTCCATAAAATAAGATAACCATCCATAAACCCCACGGTGCAGCTCGTACCAGGAACATGTGAGGCAGCCATGAGTCAAAATTGCCTCAACAGCACAGTTTGGTTTGGGAGCATGATTTAGATTCTTATCTCAGAATGAAAGAACTCATTTAAAAAATAAATCCATGACCTGAGGTCCTCACAATGCTAAGAGGAGATAAACATGAAAATAATTACTATTCAGTGAGACCAGCAGGTCTGAGAGAGTCCTGAGACAGCACAAAGGAAAGAAAGGACAGCACAAGTAGAAAGCAAAGTACTAAATATTAAGTAGCTGGGAGAAAACCTCAGTGTTACCACTCTATCTACTTTGGCTTTTAGAAAATAAATCACCCAGACATTCTCATTAAATGTTGTTGTTGTTGTTGTTGTTGTTGTTGTTGTTGTTGTTGTTTGCCATCAAGCAGGCTACGACCCATAGCAACTCTATGCACAAGAGATCAAGCTACTACACAGTCCTGGGCCACTCTCACAATTGTTCCCATGCCTGAGTCACTTATGCAGCCATACCACCTCGAGGGCTCACCATTGTTGTCTCCACAACTCCACTTTACCAGGCATGATGGCCTGCTCCAAGATCTAGGCTCTCCTGATAATATATCCAAAGTACACAGGAGGAAGCCTTTCCATTCTTGCCTCTACGGAGCACTCTGGCCTGACTTTTTCTTCTACAGATCGGTTTCCCGTTTTAGCAGTAGTCCAGGGTACTTTGAATATCCTTCTCCAGCACCGCAATTCAAATAGATAAATGCCTCTTCCGTAAAGGACTGTCCACCTTTCACATGCATGTGATGCAATGGAGAATACCATGACTTGAGTCAGGGGCATCTTAGTCTTTAAAGGAACATCCTTCCTCTTCAATTTAAATTTACCTAATACAATAAGTCTTGTGATCTCTTGACTGCTGCTTCCAGGAACACTCATTAAGGATACAAGCAAGACAAATCCTACTTAAATTTCTAGCTTTTCGCCATTTATCATGATGTTACCTATTTGTCCAGTTGAGGAATGTGACCTTCTTTACATTGAGCTCTCATCCATACTGAAAGTCTCAGCCTTTGATCTTCATCAGCAAATGCTTCAAGTCCTCACTTTCAGCAAACTTGGTTGTGTCACAGCAGGCTATTAAATAAGCTTCCTCCAAACCTGATGTCACACACTTGTGGGTATTAATGCAGCTTCTCTGATGATATGTTCAGCATCTAGACCAGCGGTTTCTCAATCTGTGGGCTGTGACTCCTTTGGGGGTCAAATGACTCTTTTACAGGGGTCACCCAATCCATAAGTAAAAAAATAGTTATGAAGTAGCAATGAAAATAATTTTATGGAATAGCAGGGACGTGGGGGAGCATGGAGATGAAAAAGAAGACTATTGTATGATTGGAGGCGGGGTCACCACAACCTGAGGAACTGTATTAAAGGGTCACAGCATTAGGAAGGTTGAGAACCACTCAGTTAGAGTGAACAAAAATGGTGAGAGCATACAATGCCAACGCACACGCTTCCGGATTTTAAACCATGCAGTAGTCTCTTGACCTGTGCACATGGCTGCCTCTCGATCTGTGGACAAGTTCACAAGGAGCACAATGAAGTGGTCTGGGATCCCTATTGTTCTCACGCTTAGCCAGTTTATTACGTGGCTAGTGGAGAGCCACACAGTTGAACGCCTTTGCATAGTCAATGAAACAAAAGTCAACATCTTTCTACTATTCTCGGCTTTGAGCCAAGATCCATCTGACCTTAGCAGCGATATCCCTTATTCCAGGTCCTCTTCTGAATCCAGCCTGACCTTCTGGGAGTGCCCTGTCAGTGTACTGCTACAACTGTTGTTAGATGATCTTAAGCAAAATTTTACTTGTGTGTGCTAGCAGTGACAATGTTCTATAATTTAAGCATTCTGTTGGGTCACCATGCTTTGGAATGGACACAAATAAAGATCTCTTCCAGTCAGTTGGCCAAGTCACTGTCTTCCAAATTCCCTGGCACAGAAGAAGTGTTTCCAGTGCTGCTTCTGCTTTCTGAAACATTTCAATAAATGTTTTGTCACTTCCTAGTCTTGTTTCTGGCTGATATTCAGTGCAGTGTGAACTTCTTCCTTCAGCATCATTAGCCTTCTTGAAATGGTAAATTGCTGGCTATTTGGGGGGGTGGGGGGGGTAGGTCCACACAGTGACTGTATACTCTTTCCATCTTGATGCTTCCTGCATCATTCAATATTTTGCCAACAGAATCTTTAAAAATTTCAATTCAAGCCTTAAAGTTTTTCTGGAGAGCTTTCAGTTTCAGATATGCTCAGTATATTCATCCCTTTTGGTTTTCTAATTCCGGGCCATTATTCAATGCATTACAATATTTGGCTTTGTCTTCTCAAACTGACCTTTGAGATTTTCTATTCATCTCCTTGACTTCATCCTTTCTTCCACTTGCTTTAGCTATTCTGAATCTTATGCATCACTTAGAAGCATTTTCAAGGTAAACAGGTTAAAACAAAGTCCCTCTCCTCTTTAAGACTTTCCTGCATGTTAAAAAGTCTGAGTTACAGATCTGGAAAACTGCCCTTTACTCTGGAGCTCAGCTTTGTTCCTTACAATCAATGTAGGCAAGCTAAGTCAACATGAACTTAAACAGGAAGGTGCAAGTGTCATCAAAGGCCCTATACATATTCCATTGTGGTATTCCTGTCATTCAAGTCTTATTTCCAAATTTATGAGATAATTATAACTGTGGTTGGTTTTATTAAGTCTCTATATAAAAGCATGCTTGTTATTTCTGTTAGGAATCCACAGTAAGTAATTAATTTAACATTTTATAAAAATGGTAAATCTGATTAGCTAAATGTCAGACTACTATCCAAACAGAATTCTGAATACATTCATTTTTGCAAGTATTTTCCAATCTCCTGCAAACAAAAAAGCCATGAGAAAATATCTCAAGAGGGCTGAGCCCTGGTAGTCTAGTGGTTGAGTGTGGGACTGCGGCCCACTAGCTTGGCGGTTCAAATACAGCAGCAGCTCTCCAGGAGCAAAGCTGGCCTCCCACTCCCACCAGAGGGCTATGATGCCCCCCCCCCAAAAAATGAAAATATCTGAAGAATAATTTCTATTACATTTATCCCTATTAGTCAACACTAAGACTCTATTAAAGAGAGCATAGTTCAGTTGTCATATAGATTACTATATTTTAATAATTTCAGTATTCATTATTTTTTTGGGGGGGGCATCACTGCTCTCCGGTGGTGGGAGTAGAAGATCCAGCCCCTCTGCTGGAATTAAACCTCCGTCCCAGGGGGCCACAGTCCCGCGCACAACCACTACGTCACTGGGGCTCAGCCCCAGTAATTCAGAATTTAATCCATTACAAAATTAAAACAGAGCAATAACTAACCCTCAAAAGGATCCAATGTATCACATGACCAAGAAGTAAAATACTTAATCTAAAATTAAAATCCATAACTTCATGCAACTAGAAAGATTATCATTTTTCCTATATTAAAGGCAAAAATATCATCTGCCAACAAAGCGGCCTTAGTAGATAATGAATATATTCTCAAAATTTTATTATTTCCAAATATTCATTTCAGTCTTCATTCATTTATGGATACTAAAAGATACAAATTTGTTTTCACATGTAGTTCAGAAATTTGTTAAATGCTTTCCGAGAGTTAAACACAAGTAACCACTAAAGGACATGTTGCAAGTAGGAAAACTTGATCTATCTGGAATTACTTTAACAGCAAATTATACAAAGAGTTTGGAAAATTCAGCAAGATTAATTGAAGTGTATAAATGAAATATGGACATTTGCAATAGAATGCATGATAACATATATCTTGGGGAGCTGAGTCTAAACTCCAAGAAAAAAAATACGATTTATTAAAAGTGTAAAAACAATGAAAAAATGGGATCCGTTTCAACAGTTCCACATTTATATTTGATCACCATTACTTACTCTGTATGCTAAGTAAATATCAGAGAGGCTGAAGTATATGAAAAAAGTGGCATCAGGATTTGAGAAATGCTGATTAACAACCTGAGGTATGCTGATGACACAGCCTCATGGTAAGCGGAGAAAAGATTAAAGCTGCCAAGGATTTAATCTCACTGCTCCTACAATCAGTGCTCATGAAAGCAGCGGTCCAGAGATCTGAAGACATATTGTACTGGGTAAATCTGCTGCACAAGACCTCTGCAAAGTGTTCAAGAGCAAAATGCCAGTCTGAGGACTAAGTTGGGTCTAACCCAAGCCGTGGTAGAAGTTAAGGCGTCCATCAATTGCCTCTTATACACGTGAAAGTTGGACAATGAATAAGGAAGATGAAAAAGAATCAATGAATATGAAAAGATGGTGCTGGTGAAGTACACATTTTGAAAGTGTCAGGGACTACCAAAACAAGCAGATCTACCCTGGAAAAGTTCAGCTAGAAGGCTCCTTAAAAAAAAGGATGGTGAAACTTGGTCTCAGGTATATTGGACACGCTATCATGAGAGACTAATTCCTGGAGAAGGACATGATGCTTGGTAAAGTGGAGGAGGGGAGAAACAAAGGAAGAGGTGGTCAAGATGGATTGACACAGCAGCTGCAACAATAGGCTCAAAAACATTTGTGAGAATGGCTCAGGACCTAACAGCGTTCGTTCTGTTGAACATAGGATCCCTAAGAGTCAAAGCCAACTGGACAGTACCGAACAACAACATACTTATATTGTTTGCTTTTAATCTACAGCTATCTTGTTGTTTTGCTTTGTTTTTTAATTGCTGAACTTCAGAGTCATTAGTGAAAACCTATATATAGAGGCCAGGATCCCACCCATACTTATTAAATCTAAATTTTCAAGACTTAGGGCTGGTTATCTAGAATGTTCTAAAATTTCAAAGGTGATTGTCTTAAAAATGAACACGGAGAACCATGTGATTAATGAACAGTCTAGGAAGCAAAGTCATGGATTTAGCCATAAACATAGGCGTGAACATATATAGATACATCGTATTTAGCCTTTTAATAAATGGCTCCAAACCAGTTTGATCCAGTTCAACCCCTAGATACATATCGTCTATGTTCATATATTTACATGGCAATACACCAAGGTCATGAATGGACTTCAGGTCTCTGCTCATACCCTCCCTCAATACAAGAACACTTTGTTCTAACAATTTGGCATTCTGTGATGCTTACCACCCTCTACCCCACACCCACAACCACACGTAGCACAATTGCTGAAGATAAAATGGGTGCATAAGCAAATGTGGTAAAGAAAGCAGATGGTGTCCAGCTAGCAAAAGCTATATTATCTGGGGTCTTAGAAGCCTGAAGTTCAACAAGCAGCCATCTAGCAGAAAAGCAACATGTCCACACCAGTCTGTGTGATCAGGACCGGGTAACAGGCATCAGAAGCCCCATAGCAAACTAGCAAACAAGCAAAAACATATTGTTGGGAACGAGGGAGGTCAGAGCAGAGACCCAAAGCTCATCTGTAGTCAGTGGAACATCCCCTCACAGAGGGTCACAGGAAGGATGAGTCGACCAGTGCACAGCAAAGCACCAATGAAACACAGACTATTCCTGTTGAGGCGTCCTCACCCCCCACTATCATGACTCCAATACTGCCTTTCACTGTGGGTTAGACTGGAGCATGTGCATGAGTACAGGTAGGAGATAAGAACTCATGAAATTCAATAACAGGTACAGGAATATCAATATTCGAAGAGTAGAGGGAAGGTGGGCAGGAAGGATAAATCGATTGCAATGATCCCCACATAACCACGCAGCCCACCTCCGGGGGAAGAACAACAGAAACTATGGGGGAAGGGAGAGAGTGGTCAGTGTAAGATATGAAAACAACAATAATTTAAAATCTATCAAGCGGTCACAAGGGTGAGGGGAGGAGAAAAGATAGGATAAAAAAGAGAAGCTGATACCAGAGGTTCAATAGAAAGTAAAAGTCTAGAAAACAATAATTGCAAAATAGGTACAATTATACTTGATACAATTGATGTATGAGTTGTAAGAGACCCTGATAAAATGATCTTTTAATAAGAAATAAAAAATTTTTTTAAAATAAAGGATTCCAGCCTTGGACACACTGAGGGTAGTTCTACTCAGTCCTCTAAGGGCACTAAAAATCAGAATTGACTGAATAGCAAATGGGTTCTTGGATAAGGGAAACATCAACTTGAATGTTCAAGCTAAGAGTTGATACAAATGGTTCAAACCAGTTTGATCTAGTCCAATCCCTAGATACACTGAACCATGATCTCTATTTCATATTATATATATTAACTTACATTCTTAGACACCCCCAGAAGATATTTATGTATATATACCCTATTAAAATGTAAACAGTTTAGAACATCTAGAGTGGAAATGCAAATTCTTAGTAGGAAGTAGAACCAGTATAAACTGCTTTAGTGCAAGAACAAACTCAAAGACTTTTCAGTGCTTTAAAAGCTGCCGTGCAGCTAGTGAAGGTGACTGTGATGAAGAATTTATGGGCTCTATGGGTTGACTTAATCACTCAAAGTGAGAGAAAAATCGTATAATATCAAGAGAAATTATGATTTGATAGTAAGTCAGACATTCTTATTCAGGGAATGCTTGAATTTACCCATAAATCAAACTTTAAGCAGTGACTTAATCCAATATATATTCAAAAAGATCCTATCTTATGACCTACCAATAGTAGCTTCAAGCTGCTTGAGAAGGCCCAAATTAGATGAACAGAATTCTGGAGTTATATATACCATCCGATATTTGTCTCTGTGAAAAAAAAATAAATAAACAAGATAGGAAGCACACTACAAGTACAGGAAAACAATCATCTCAAAGAATTATAAAAACTAATATAATTGTAAATTACACATTGTACTGCTAATTAAGAGCTACATCTGTGTTAAATATGTGTATATGTATTTACATATATTAGTTCTTTGGTTTCTTTTAAGCTCATCAAACTGCAAAGTGACAACGTCTATCAAGTAGACAGCATGAAGGTTACATTCAAGTTGAGGCTCAGAATTCCAGCAGTCTGACCTCAAAAATGCTTGGGTCAAATGATAAAGCAAACAGTAAACTCTTTACTGTTTTTTCACTCCACTCACATTCTACCACTTCTCTGAGAATTACACTTACTTTTTCCTCATTCTCACTTTTTAACAATTTAACAATGTCCCATGGCATTTTCAAATTAAAATATATTGCATGCATGCCCCTTCACATTGAGTTGGTTGTGTTTCTGAATGTCTGATACTGCTTCCAGCGACACTCATGATCACACAGGCTGGTGTGCTTCTCCCATGTGGGCTCTGCTGGGTGCCTGCTAGGTGGCCACTTGTTTAATTACAAGTTTTTAAGACTTCAGAGCTCAGTCTTTTGATAGCCGGGCACCGTCAGCTTTCTTTACCATATTTGCTTATATACCCATTTTGTCTTCAGTGATTGTCAGAACGGTGAGTATCGTATAATGCCATATTGCTAAAACCAACCATTCTTGTACTGAGGCAAGATTTAAGTAGAAACCCAAAGTCTATCTGCTGCCTTATCTCTCTCTATCTCTCTATCTCTCTCTCTCTCTCTCTCTCTCTCTCTCACATACACACACACATACACACATATATGTAACAAAAGCAATATGTATATTATGCATATATGCATAACTTTTGTTGCTGTTCCTCCTACCCAGCAACTTTCTACCCATCATTCCCATTATAATAATTCCTCTCAGCTGTAATTTTTAAAAGACATCCATAGAAACTGTACACCTTTGGCCATCAAATTTAGGACACATACTATTCTCTTGTATCTGTTATTATTGACTCCCTGCTCCCCTCCCATGCTCCCCAGGAACCATCAGTCTAGTCA
Source organism: Nesogale talazaci (assembly GCA_004026705.1). Lineage (NCBI taxonomy): Eukaryota > Metazoa > Chordata > Mammalia > Afrosoricida > Tenrecidae > Nesogale > Nesogale talazaci. Next base: position 21,052 of record PVJH01003733.1, on the reverse strand, counting down.
CTGTCTCTGTAAAGTTGCTTGCCTATTTTCTATTTCATGTATAGAAAAACACTAAAAAAAAGTAACTAGTCCCAAGTCAAACAAGAATGATGAGAATGATAAATACTCCACGTTAAAGAAAAGGAATTGTTAAAAATCATCATATAGTCCCCATTTCTTTCAGGGGTACCCATCCCAGTCCCACTTGCCTGACAGCATAAAAGAAAAAAAGGTTTCCAACTAGAGTGAATTTGCTTGGTTGAGCAGCACAATAACCCACACCACATTCACCATCCATTCCAGATGGACCCTTTGAGAATAATTGCCCATCCACCAGCAAATGGGTCCTGGGCTCCCCATACAACCTCCAAATCAAGTTTTTTGAAGCAAGTTTGCTACATGCAAAACATCATTTTTGGTATTCTAACTTCTACGTTTATGCATATTAATTGTGGTTTCAAATAAAATGAAATTTTTGACAAATGAAACTTCTCTCCTTTTATCACGATGCTTATTGAAATAGTTGTGAGACTTCTGCTTTAGGGTGAAGTATAATACATACTGAAGGTTGGAGTCTTTGCTCTTCATCAGTAAGTGCTTCAAGTTCTCTTCACATTAGCAGACAGGCTCTGAGCATCTACTTAAGTCTTCCCTCAACACCAGGGCACTTTGTTCTAAAAACCTGGCACTGTGTGATACTCAACTTTCCTACACAATCACTGAAGACAAAATGGGTGCATAAGCAAATGTGGTAAGAAAAGTGGATGGTGTCAGCTATCAAAAGATATAGATAGAGGCTGAGCCCTTGTGGCACAGTGGTTGTGCGCTGGACTGTGACCCACTGGGATGGAGGCTCAATTCCAGCAGCGGCTCCACAAAAGCAAAGGCTGGGCCTCCCACTCCCACCACCAGAGAACAGTGATGCCAGAAAAAAACAAAGAAAAGATAAAGTTAAAGATGGCATCTGGCATCTTAAAGGCTTGATGTTCAAGAAGCAGCCATCTAGAGAAAAGCAACAAAGCCCACATGGAAGATGTTGGTAGGATCAGGTATCAGAAGATCAAAAACAATTTATCACTGTGAAAGGAAAGGGATCAGGGTGGAGCCGCAGAGCTCATCTGTAAGCAACTGGACATTCCCTCACAGAAGGATTACACAGAAGGGACAATTTATCCAGAATGCAGAATAGCACCAACTAAACATACAATATTCCTCTAATGCTTCAATGTTTCCTCCCCCATTATCATGACCCCAGTTCTATCTCACACAACCTACAAGACTGGAATATGTACAGTGGTATTGAAAAGTACCGTATATACTTGGGTATAAGTTGACCTCAATATCAACCAAGGCACCACAAAAACTGCATTAAAAATATACGGAAGTGGGCTGAGCCCTAATGGCGTAAGTGGTTGAGTGCGGGGCTGCGGCCTGCGGGCTTGGTGGTTCAAATCCACTGGCAGCTCTCAGGAGCAGCACTGGGTAGCACCCACGACCACCAGAGGGCAGTGATACCCAAAAACAAACAAACAAACAAACTATACATACATACATACACACACACACACACATATATATATAAATACTGAAGTGCTGTTTCCCTTGGCCTCGGACCAAGCAGTGGCAGGATTCAGCGACAGCCAAGATGAAAGCCTGGGACCTCTGAGGCAAGAAGGAAGAGCTGCTCAGTAACAGCTGGAAGCCCTGAAGATGGACTGGTCCCAGCTGTGCATTGCAGTGTCCAAGCTCTCCAAAATCCGAGTTGTCCACAAATCCATTGCTCGAGTTCTCTCTCGAGTTCTCATCAACCAGACTCAGAAGGAGGTCCTCGGGCGGTTTGACAAGGGGAAGAAGGGCAAGCCCCTGGATCTGCAACCCAAGAAAACGCAGGCCGGGCAACAGCTTTACAAGCACGAGGTGAGCCTGAAGACCAGGAGTGGCTGTCCCCCCGGCGCAAAGCCTGAGCGTGCGCGTCAAAAAAAAAAAAAAAACTGGTTGGGGAGAAAATATATATATACATACATACATATACATAAACATATCAGCTTATACACAAGTATATACAGCACTTTCGACCCTCGGATTTCAGAAGATAAACCTCTCTAAAACAATAACAAGAGTAGCAATACCCTAAGGGTGTGGGGAGGGTGGAAGAGGGAACTGATAGCAACAATGGATGTATAACTGTCCCAGGCCCCTCAGAGGAATGAAATGTGAGGGGTTACAGCAGGCGGTGTACATTATGAATATATATTTATATCTATAGCTATATTTATATAGTTATGTATAATTTATTAAGGGTTCATGAGGGTGAGAGTGTGGGGAAGGGAGGACATAAGGGGAGCGTATCAAAAGGCTCAAGTAGAAAGATGATGTTATGAGAATGACGATGGCAACAAATGTACAAATATACTTGATACAATGGATGTATGTACGGATTGTGATAAGAGTTGTATAAGCCCCCACTAAAATGATTTTAAAAAATAAGAAAAAGAGCTGTAAGAGCCCCCAATAAAATAATTTATTTTTTTAAAAGCGTATCAAGTGAGGCCCACATAACAAACAGCCAAATAAGTTGTAGAATAAACTAAATTATCAAGTGCTAAATGAAAAAAAGTCCATATACTGTATGGCTTTATTTATATACAATTTTAGAAAATGAAAACTAACTTATAGTACAAGAAGGCAGATTACTGGTTCTCTGGTACCTGAGTGGGGAGGTATGAAAATGTATTGGTATACTTTATTTTGAAGTGGTAAGTCATGTGGGAACAAGCCATGTGGTCTTTAGTCTGGGTTCATGAGTGCTGGACTATATCTAACGCTAGTGAATGGAGACTGCCCAGGCCAGGAGGGACCAGCTGGGAGCCAGATATTAGCTAATTCTCAAGGACTAGGATATAATCCACCAGAGTTATGGAGAGAGACCAAAAAGAGACCTGGGCTCTAGGGTCAGAGGAGTTTCCCAGTTAGTGACCAAGAAAAGGAGGGGGTAGCATATCCCTCTTTGGTATATAATATCACTGCCCTGGATGCCTCCCAGACATCACCTTGAATTTCCTCACTTGAATCCTTTTTGGTTAAAACAAAACACCTGTATGATATACACTCAGTGGGATTCTGTCAGGAGTTCCAGCAACTGATCAAGCCGACAAGAGCGGTGGCGGCTAACAGTTGTTGCTGTGTGCTCACTGGCAGTCTGAGGGGTTCTGATGCAGCACTCGGTGGATAGGGTGGGGCAGGACGGCTGATAAAGAGGACTGCATATTGCACTCTTATTTGGGGGGCTGGACTCATGCCGATCCACATCATACAGTTAATGATAAAGGTGGGGTTTATTCATCTTAAACCTTTCTTAGTGCAAGGGTGATAGATAAATTCAGAAAACTGAATTCTGGTGCTTTATGATTGAATATGTAGGTAAAATCAACAGATTTTACATTTAAAATACAAAATGTATTGCATGTCAATTATAACTCAATAAAGATAAAAAATGAAAAATATTAAAGGAGAGGAAAAAAATGTATGTTCACAAAAAGAAACTTTCATGAGAGTAATCACACACACACACACACACACACACACACACACACACGGTCATCGAGTTAATTTTTACTCATATCAACTATACCAGGCAGTCGTACCTTTAAGTCTGGAAATATAAAACTACTTATAGCTAATGAATGTTAAAAAAGATATAGAACAAATTTACCCTAGGGTTGATCCCCTGAATTCCAATATCTAGCCTCCTATATGATGAGAAACTAAATCTCTCTTTATTAAAGCATGTGAATATATACTTGTTTATTTGGCATACGCATGAGCGTATGTGTATAGGTGTGTCATTAGTAGGAAATGAAACACTCTCTTAAGTTTCCTTCTAAAACAAAATTTTAAGTCCTCGAAGGGCTCAAACAGAAAGAAGATATTTTGAAAATGATGAAGGCAACATATGTACAAATGCACTTGATACACTTGATGTACTGTTATAAAAGCTGTAAGTGCCCGCAATTAAATTATTCATTTATAATAATAAAAATGCACCAACACTCAAAAAAAGTTTTAATCCTGATTTCTATGCTAATCTTAAGCTAACAAACTAAATTAGATTTTTTTAAGTTTGAAAGATATCAAAATCAAGAGTTCTGCAAATGTGAAATGCATTTTTAAATCAGACATTGTGTCTATGGCTTACTAAATTTTAGGTGGATAAAATGCTGTGTGTAAAGTTCTCTCATGTATCACATGTATCTGACCACATGACTTAACAAAGTCATATCAATTACTCACAATTTAACATCCTCTAGGACACCTTTCGACTGCGCTGATCCAAGGAAACAAGAGGGAATGTTGGACATTCTGGAAGAAGAAAAACAACATCCTGAAGCCAACTACTCAATGCAAATAACACCTTCATATGTGAATCAAAATAAAGAAATACAGTAATGTATATATCCCCCCCCCCTTTATAGTCCTCTCGTTTTTGTAACTCTCTCAATAAACAGAATCTTTCAGGTTCATGTTAAAAGGTAGGTTCTTAGACCGAACTTTCATGCTGACTGCAGGTTCACACTGAAGAATTTTACATCTCCTCATATTTGAAAATATCCTTCCATGTAAATAATTCATACCAAACCAAAAAGCAAAGGTAAGGAAGGGGGATAAATTAAGTGTTCGATTTAAGGCTCTTGGGATATTTAATGTAAAATGACATGTAGCCGTACTGCTATAAAAAAAAAAAATTAGAGGCCATCTCGCTGGCCTGAATTACAAAGAACTCTTGAAAGAAGGCAAGCTCTTCCACCAAAGTGTCATTTATTAGTAAGGAAGATAAGCACCATTAGAGAAATGTGTCACTGGGAATGTGATTTTAAAAGACATAACAGATTTTAACAGATGCTTCATTTGTGGAGGAAATAAGAGGTTATATGACAACATCACTTACTGAAGCTGGAGCACTTGGTCTTCCATCAAAGAAATCAGAGGGGAAATGACAATGCCAATCTTGCCTCCATAGACAGGTGGATATTGGTAACACAAACTCTTTCCATACCCTTCAAGTAGAAGTAACTTATTAATAGAAATCAAAACAAACCTGCACACTATACTTTCTGCACACCATATAGTAGGTAGGGCTACTAATCTGTGATTTTCCAAAGAGCTGATTTATGTATACTTATGTATATATATAACTTAGAGTGCCTATTCTCTGTTTTAGCTTTTATACTTTAAACCACTTGTATTTGTACTGTGAATAATTAAATATTTCAAAAATCTTCAAGTTTCTTTTTTTTTTCTTGAAGGATTAGCTTATTTGCTTAGGTACAACTCACCTGTTGCCATGACAACAACATTATCTCTTCTCTCTTCCAATACAGAATGAATCACTTTCCATTGAACCCTTGAGGGTAAAAAGCAAAGCTATTTCATTTTACTAATAAGAACCCCAAAGGATTAAGTTGAAACCCAATTCATTTTTTTTCACTTCTTCTAACAGAATTTGACATTTTTAAGTTTTATATATAAACATGAAAAAAATCCTGGCACTTTCCAATAAACTACCCCATAGAATCGACTTTCCATTCCAGCTGCCCAAAGAACCAGAATTTTCCATTCGGCCTATGTATTACACTTTATTACATGTAGCTAGAGTGTAACATAAAATCCAAACTTCATACTGGCTGTCAAAAAGAATAAATGATTTAAGGGAAGTGAGAAATGATCCAGAGGCAAAAGAAGCGAGGGACCCTTCTGGGGGTAACGATGATGTTCTATAAGGGTGCACGAACAATGTTGTGGAAAATTCCATTCTCTTTTAATTCTAATTTTTCACAAACTGTTTGAACACCTCCCTCTCACCTCACCACCCCCTCATCTACTGAGAAGGGTTTTGGTTGCACGGGTGCATGTATGTAAGATTTGCCCATGTTCAATTTAAGTGTGTACATTTCATTATAGGCCAATTTTATATTTTAGAAATTGCAACTAGTGAACTCTAACTGATTTCTATACAGGTCACGGTGCTCTAGTCATTACAAGCTGGACTGCAATGCACAATGTTAGTGGCGGGAGACCACCTGCCGCTCAGCACAAAGACGGGACTTTCTACCCAGTCAACAGTTACAGTCTCGGAAACTCCCAGCAGGCCGAGCTCACCCCTCAGAGTCCTGCTGGGGTGAGTGATGGCTAACTGGCAAAGAGGCTGCTTTGTTCTGATTTTGGTTTTATAAGGTACTTAGCAGAGTAAAATTGTTTGTAATTTACCTTGAAATGTAATTTTAAAATTAGATTCTAAGGAAATTAAGCAATTCACAGTAAAAAATATATATCTTTCTACTATATGATCTTCTTAGTAAAATTTTGAAGGAGCGTCCATTGAGAGACGGTCTTTTTTGTACTAACAATGACCTGTGTTTCATCTTAAGAGCTAGTTACATGGTACTCAATTTATGAAAATTCATTACCCTCATATACTCATGTGCATATCTCTGTAAGACACCCTAATGAAATAATTTATGATCAAAACAAAAACTCTTCAGTAGATTAAGTTTAAATACTCAGAATAAGAAAAATTCAGTATAGATTTTTATATCCTTATCAATTTCATTGAAATTTACTTGTCATTCATTTTTTGCAATCTCATTTTAATTGTTAGAGTACTCTGTAGACACAAAAACATGAGAACATATTCAAATAGATGAAATTTCACTGTTCTTAAAACTGTTGTCTTATGATTTTCTATTACGTCACGCAGCATGCTTTAGGCAATATAATTCACAGGATATGTATTAAGAAAAAAACAAAGCAGTAAATGTTACTTATTAATATACAAGTCCTAATGCTAGCACAGATATCTATATGCTAAAATAAAATTAGTTTTCCTCAATTATAAAAATAATTAACAGAAATTTCATATATATACGAGGGTGTTCAAAAATTCATGGAACAATTCCAGTTTGTTTCAATGTCACTTTTCCATAAACATTTTGAAGTTCCCTTGTATACATGAAAACAACTTTGCAATCACTTATAGAAAATACAGCAAAGCATAGGTAATGGAAAATGAAGCTGCCCTGTTGTTTTTAATTATGTATTTTAAGGTTATACTTACGGCTTAAAACTGGAATGGCCAAAGTAGGTTTTAAGGCAATGAATTTGTTTTGCAGTGGGTTCTGGGACCAAATGACCTTTAAATAAAATGACGTCCGCAATTAGCTTTTAGAAGCACACACTAGATTACAGAAAAGCAACCCCACTGCCATAAAGTCAATTCCTAGTGAGAAGGGTAGAAAAGTTTTATTTTTGTTTTAAAAAAAATACATGGATAGGCTCTACAGCTTTACTGTATTCTCTCTTTTGAATCTAATCCACCCTATGTATAGTCAAAAGATTATTCTAGCTAATAAGTAGAAGTGCTCTATGATGGGATTTCCAAGGCTGAAAACTTTTGGAAACCAAGTTCCACATCTGTCTCCCAGGGAGTCATAGTGGGTTCGAACCAAGTACTTAACCCGGGCAACATTGGACTCTTTTCCTCAAGAAGCTCACAGTAAGAAGGGGGTGGGGGGGGACCCACAAACAGACACACTGCTGAGATAGATGCGGGTGACCGTGAAAAGGAAGGTGGGACACCTAATGGGAGAAAGGGACACAGTAAAAGGAGGAGCTCATCGGAGGAGGGGGACAGATGAACATCTCCTGACAGTCCAGTAGGAGGTGAGGAAGTAAGGAAATAGGGAAGGAGCCTTTCTGATGGAGAGAATAAGATGTGCATAGACATAGTCTGTGCCAGTGGAAACAAAGACCGGCTTGCTTTGCTGTTAGGTGCCATCTTGCAAGCTTGACATCAACACCACTCTGTGTACGACCTTCCAAGAGTGCTGCACATGAAAATCCCCTTGGACAACAGAAAGCATAAAACACCTGGTCCTCCAAGGAGCCTTGGTGGCAGTGTGGGTTATGCATACATTAAGCTGTATACAAGTGGTAAGTGGTTCAAAGACAACAGTTTCTCTGGAAGAGAAAGATGTGGCAATCTGCTTACAAACTACCAAATTATAAGGTAGTTCTAGCTGTTCTTTAATTTGCTTGAGTTGGGATGAACTGAACAGCAGTGGATTTGGGTTTTTTTTTTTGTTTGCTTGTTTGTTTTTGGCATCACTGCTCTCTGGTGGTCGTGGGAGCTACCCAGCCTTGCTCCTGGAGAGCTGATGCTGGATTTGAACTGCCAAGCCTGTGGGCCGCAGTCCAGCACTCAACCACTACGCCACCGGGGCTCAGCCAGATTTGGTTTTTTGTGCCAGACACAACTCCAGGAAAACATTCTATCATTACCTGCTACGATGGATTTGACACTTGTAGTGGTTGACACGTAACCAGCAATGAAAAAACAATGCTTTGAAACCTGCTATACTTCTAACCAATGTTTAGATGCAACAGTAGCAAGCAATAAGCCAGATTTTATAATATAATCAAGTTTCAATTAATGAAAGTCAGAAATTACATTAGCATCACAAATGAAGTCCACAGACAAACATTCATGTTAATTACATTAATGTCTACAATTCTTTGACCTAAATCCCCACTATGTAGCACAATGGAATTATAATACTTTTACCCAACCGATTTCGTAGGTAGAAGGTTATGAAAACATATCACTAAACAAAAGTCCACTACTTTTCTCAGCTTTAGTGACTGTAGCTATAAAAGTACAGTGATTTGCAGAAACTGTTTCTATAGCTAGCACAAATGGAAGAAAAAACATTTTTAACATATTCATATGTTCTTTTCACCCATAAACATATTTTAGGAATTGCCACAATATATCACTGATAAAACTAGCTTCCAGTGACAGCTCTACTTAGGTTTCACAACTTGCCATAAAGAACACTAATGTCTGCTCTTAAATAATAGGAAGTTCATGAAATATATTCTTTACTACTGTTATGATACACAGTATCATAAGCCTACACCAAAAAATTCCATCTGGTTGTTTAAATTGGAAGCACGTAAAAGGCAGGAACAGAAGCACCTGGTGGTTGGGGCCGTGGTAGACACAGGGTTGAATAGGCAGGATAGCCTAAGAAGCAGGCATCCAGTGCCGGTGCCAACATTAACCTGTCAGGGATGAAGCACAGAAAACTCCTCCAGCAGATCCATCCGACTGGCACAGAAGGAGAAGACAGTCATGGAAGTGGAAGCCCTCACCCCCACCCCACCCTCGCCCTCCAAAGCCATCCAGGACTCTTGAACCAAAGCACAGATGCCAAAGTACCAAAATCCCCCAAGATACAGACATGGAGGAGCTTGAAGATGGGAGCTAAACATCTCACCCCTTCTAGAAGTTTTCCTCTGGAGCCAAGAGGCCCAGAATCAGTGGGCTTTGGAGAAAGTGCAGTTCCTTTCACTGTCCACCCCACCCTCCCTACTCCGCACCATCACCTCTTCCAAAATGGCCTAGTGACCCCTGAGAAGATGTCAGAGGGCAGAGAAGACTGATGAGAGTTTGCTAGCAGTGATTTCCATTTGTAATAAAGCTGAGAGAACTGGCTAAAAAAAAAAGACAGGAACAAACTAGGCTACTCATTCACAAAAATGTCTCATATAAGTAATTAACAAAAGATTATCTATGACTTCCATTAAGACAAAAAGAAAACACAAATTTTAGGAAGGAAAGTTTCACATGATCACATTCAACAAACAATTCAATATTTCTATTACTGAAATACTAACAAATAACTGTGTTTCATGAAGATGGCAGACTGAAGGAGAAAGGCAATTCTTTATTCCATAGTAATTAATTATGTGTCACAAAGCCTTAGCCCTACAAAATATTTTAAAACTAACAAGTAAAATTGGTGGCAGTATTAGAAGTGAGTCATTGCAAACATACTGTCGTACTTACCTTCCTCAGCATCTTCCCCTGCAGTGTCTTCATTTTCGTCATCATCACTTTCATCAGTAGGACGATCAAGATTCCTTTCCATCTCTAAGCATCTTGAATGAGTTGGCGCTACCGTGTCACTAGTTAGGTTGTCTAAACACTGAAAGTTTAAAACACATTTTAAAAGAAAAATAAAGGGTTAGGGTTAGGGTTGGGGGAAAAAAAACCACTGACACTAGTATTTTTTCCAACCAACACAGAAGTATTATTATCAGAAGCTACAATTTTGTTCAAAGCCAGCAGATGTGCGAGCAGTACCACAAAAGAACATGTGTGCTCCATAGTAAGTATGCATTCAAGAATAGTTGCTACGGCACAAGGCCAAAAATGGATACTTTCAGTATCAACAGAGTTCATTAATAGCAATTAATGAACTGCCCCTGGAGAACTACAATAAGTTATGTATTTAGATCATTTAAAACCTTTTTCATTACTGAAATATTTTCAATTTCCAAGCTGCAACGAGTTTGTTTCAGTGTTATCTTTGTAACAAGTTTCTCTGTCTTATATATCAATCATACACCTTTTAAAATAAAGTTTAAACTATAAATGTGTGTGCCTTGCAATTGTCAAACAAAAACACAATTTTAGGAAAAGAAGATTAAAATTGTGGAATAAAGTCAGTTGTTTTTATTTTGAGTTAACAATTTCTGATTTCCCCATCTAAATCCGTCTTCCTCTAAGTCAGTGACACTGCCCCTGGGGTGGAATTGGCAAATAATCACAGAAAACTGCAAAGGTAGATACCTACACTTTATCTTGGGTCATGGGCAATAGTGCAAAAGTTTCTAATTACCAAGAGAATACTGAGTTGTTGCTTTGGTTTTTCAGTTCCTGAAAAGAGGACAGTGGCTTATGTTTATTTTACATCAGTGATTCTCAACCTTACTAATGCCATAACCCTTTAATACAGTTCCTCATGTTGTGGTGACCCCTCCACCCCCGCCAACCATAAGATTATTTCACTGCTACTTCAGTACAATAATTTTGCTGTTATGAATCGGGCATTCCTTGTGAAAGGTTCATTCGACCCCCAGAAGGGTCACAACCCACAGGTAGAGAACAGCTGATTTATTTATTAATCATCTTATTGGGGCCTTGTATAACTCTTATTACAATCCATCCATCCATTGTGTCAAGCACATTTGTACATTTGTTGCCACCATCATTCTCAAAACATTTTCTTTTTATTTGAGCCCATAGTATCAGCTCATTTTTTCTCTCCCTCCTCCCTCCACACCCTGCCTCACAAACCCTTGATAATTTATAAATGATTATTTTGTCTTGTTTTACATTGCCCAATATCTACCTCCACTTCTCTGTTGTCCGTCCCCCAGGGAGAGGGTTTTATGTAGATTCTTGTAATCAGTTCCCCTTTCTACCTCACCTTCCCTCCATCCTCCCTCCACTGTTCCAAAAGGGACCATCTGCCCTGGTTTCCGTGTTTCCGGTTCCTATCTGTACCAGTGTACAACCTCTGGTCTAGCTGGATTTGTAAGGTAGAATTGGGATCATGACAATGGGAGGAGGAAGCATTTAAGAACTAAAGAAAAGTTATATGTTTTCTCATTGCTACACTGCACCCTGACTGACTCATCTCCTCCCTGCGACCCTTCTGTAAGGAGATGTCCAGTTACCTACAGACAGGCTTTGGGTTCCCACTCCACACTCCCCCTTATTCATAATGATGTGATTTTTTTGTTCTTTGATGACTGATACTTGATCCCGTCGACACCTCATGATCACACAGGATGATGTGCTTCTTCCATGTGGACTTTGTTGTTTCTCAGCTAGATGGCTGCTTTTTTACCTTCAAGACTTTAAGACCCCAGACACTGTATCTTTTGATAACCGGGAACCATCAGCGTTTTCACCACATTTGCTTAAGTACCCACTTTAACTTTAGTGATAGTGTTGGGAAGGTGAGCATCATGGAATGCCCGTTTAATAGAACACAGTGTTTTTGCATTGAGGGAGTGCTTGAGTAGAGACCCAATAAGCCCACTGATTTAATAAGGATTATCAGTTATAAGCATACTAAAATATTTAAGTTGCTTCAGCTGTAAATTCTAGTACTGAGAAGTAACAAGTTATTAAATGGCAGTTCTCATTTTCTCTTTTCATTTAACTACTCATTTAACAAATGTGACTAATTTTTTTTTAAGTACTCATTACAGCTTGGGAAAATTTTTAAAGAGGAGATGAGTTTAATTTCTAATTTAATCAATCCACCAATATATGTAGAAAAGCAATTGAAAAATAAAGTTCTTTATTATGGGCATCCAGATTGCCTTGTAAGAGGTTCAATTTAGAAGAGGACTTTTAAAAGTTGGTGAAAAATTCCATTATCTTTTCTTTCAACTTTTCACCATCTTTTTGATGTCCCCAGTATATGTTTCTTAAGTCAACAAATATTCAAGAAATGCACTATGAAAATGCTCTTAAGAGAAAAATTTAATCAATAAAGGACTATAATTTTGTACTCTCCCATTGTATTATTATAACTAATAGTTACTTCATATTATTTTTATTAGTTTATGCTAATTAATACTTTCGAAATACCAGTTTCTATATTAAGTTTTTTTAATCATTTTATTGGTGGTTCATACATCGCTTTTCACAATACATAAATACATATATTGTGCCAAGCACCTTCACATGCCTGCTGCCGTCATCATTCTCCAAATGTCTGCTTTTCCACTTGAGCCCTTGATATCAGCTCCTATCTTTTCCCCTCCATCCTTGCTCCCACCTCCAAACCTCAATACTTTATAAATTATTATTGTTCTGTCATATCTTACACTGCCCAATGTCTCCCTCACCCACTCCTCCAATGTCTATTCTCCCAATAGGAGGTTATGTGTAGATCCTTATAGTTCGCTTCTCCTCTCCTCTCTACCCCACCTTCCCTCCACCCATCCAGCTATATTAAGTTTTTAACAAGTACTGCCCTACTTAATAATTTTAATTATTAACTGAGAAGCAAATAGACAAAGTAACTTGCTTAAAACTTACGCAGCTAATGAATAGAAAAGCTGGGGTTCAACCACATTAGAATTAAGAGCGCAAATTCTTACTCACTACCCGGCACTCTGCACTAAAACTAAACTACCAGGAAGCTAATCTCATTTCAGACAAAAGAAAAATCACATTAACCTAAAGGAGAGGCATAAAAATATACATAGTGATGAACATCTATTTTTCTCCATCTTTCCTCCCTAACTTGTTTAAACTGGTTTTTCTTCCTTAATACCCAAGGAAGCTAGGGATTTGGAGGATGGGTTGAAAAATATATGTTATAAAATACCACTTTTAATTTTGAGAATAAAAGAGGGAAAATTAATCTACTTTAATGTTAGAGAAAAATCACACAAAATAAAGTGAAAATGTTGACAGTAAATAAATCAGAAGAAAGGTAAAAATATATATATTAGATATATAGAACTAGAATTACAAATAACAAGGTAATACACCAGAATAGGAAGAAAAAATCTATTCCAACAGTGGAGAGCTTAATCATTACTCATATTCCACAAAAGGCTTAAAAGAAAGTGAAATATTATGTCACTAGGCCTGGGGGTTCAGGATGACAGTCTCACGGTACATTAAGGTCAATTAACATAACAGATCACAAAGAGGATGTTCTATATCCTACTTTTGGTGAGTGATGAGAGGAGTCTTTAAAACTAGTGAGTCCATATCCAAGGTGCAACTAATTATCTTTCTTCATCCAGAAAAGTGCAGGGATGAAAATCTAAGTATATATGGAAACAATTAGTCTCACGAACTCATGAACCATGCAAACATCAGTCTCTACAACCCTGAGGTCAAAATAACTAGATAATGCCCAGCTACTACTGCCAAATGCTCTTAAAGGGACCACCTTAGTTGAACGTCCAGGAAAGAGGGGTAGAAAAAATGTAGAACATATACAAAATCATTTAAAAAAAAAAGTTTACTGATCAACTAAGGGCCCAAATTTATGGCCCGTAGGGCTTTGCCAGTTTGGAATGGAACTGTCTCTCCATTAAAACACTCACCCATGTAAGACAAAAAGGGCAGTCTTTACCCAAAGACAAAGCTCAGAGGGCCAGGGAAAGAGGCAGAGTGGAAATAAGAAACAGAAGGACCAAATGGGTACCCGAGAGTACACAGAGGGAGTGCACTGGATGTGCATAGGTTCTTGAATGTAAAACTGATGATCTGCTCTATAAAGCTTATTCACAATTAAAAGTTTTTTCTAAACAAGTAACATAAAAGGGAACCCAGACAACAGAAATAAATTAACATAATGCTACAAACTATCAATCAGAAAATATTAAATCTAATGCTATATAATTAGTAGAACTCCATTATGCTGAAAGCTAGCTTACAAGTAGGTAATTTTTTACTTCAATTAAAGTTTCATGAGGAAATTTTTCCACAGTTTCAAACATACCTCAACCATCTCTGTTTCTAAATCTTCATCGCTTTCTATTATATAAGCTATATCCTCTTCATTATTTTTGGACGATATATGCTATAACAAAAAAAAAGTATTAAAACATTAGCTCTCAGTAGAAATGATTCCACACTTTTTTTTACAAAATAAAGGTTCATATTCTATATAGCTTTTGAAAACTTCCTACTTCTCTAATAGATAATTATATTTACGTGTATATATGACAGAAAAATGCTATCAACAGATACAGTTAGGTAGGAAAGCACACATATACACAAAATAAACAGACAAGAAGGGCTTAGCCCCGGTGGCGTAGTGGTTGTGCGCAGGACTGCGGCCCACTGGGATGGAGGTTCAATTCCAGCAGCAACTCCACAGGAGCAAAGGTTGGGCCTCCTACTCCCACCACCAGAGAGCAGTGATGCCAAAAAAAATAAACAGGCAAGAAATAAAAGCACACACTCTAAAAGAGATACAAAGTAGCAAATCAAAATCCAAACAAAAATGCTGAGCATTAAAAGGAAAGTAGGAAAAGAAAATATAGGCTTAGTTATTAACCTTCAGCAAAACTAAGTTAAAAAGACTAATCTGATTTTAGTTAACTGATGCTAAACTGGATTTTTCAATAAGGGCTCCATAGAAATGTAGGAAAGTGGGGTATCAAAGCAAGGAAGTAGATGGCTAGAATTTATAATGCCTTACAAACTGCTTTGTAATGACTTCAATTATTTTATGAGACATAAATTGAAAAACTATCAAACATGTTATTTATTCAGCTTTATTGTCAAGGTTCAGATGTGAGGAACATTCACAATAATTTGACAGTATCCAGAAACCAAGTTGGTTGGAAATTCAGAAAGAAGAAATACAGAGGAAAATCCAAACAAAAGTGCTTTGTATTAAAATGGAAGTAGGGAAAAAAGTACAACCTTAATTGACTTTCAAAATATTAAGTTTTTTTTTTAAATTTGAAGGTTCTTACAGCTCTTGTAACAATTCGTACCTCAAATTTGTGTGTGTGTGTGTGTGTGTGTGTGTGTGTGTGTTTTGTGGGCATCACTGCTTCTGGTGGTGTGCCTCCTGAGAGCTGCTGCTGGATTTGAACTGTCAAGCCCGCGGGCTGCAGTTCTGCACTCAACCACTTAAGCCACCAGGGCTCAGCCCCTCACACCTCAATTTTATCAAGCACATTTGTACTTATGTTGCCATCATTATTTTCTAGATTTTTGCTTTCCATTGAACCCTTGGTGTCAGCTTTTTTCCCTACCCCCTCCCTCACAGCCCCTTGATAAATTACAAATTATTACTTTCCTCTCTTACACAGACTGATTTCTCCCTTTCCTCACGGTTTCTGTTGTTTGCCCCATTGGTGGGGGATGAAGGGGCCGGTTATGTGTTGATCATCATAATCGGTTCCCCCTTCCTCCCCGCTACTCCCCACTTTTCTCTTGCCCTTCTGGTACCACAACTTCCATTCTTATTCCTAGATTCCATGTGTCATGAACTCTTAATTCTTATCTGTACCTGTGCACATGCTTCAGTCTAGGCCACAGTGAAAGGCAGTACTAAAATCACAATAATGGAGGGAGAAGAAGCCTCAAGAAACCAGAGTAGTACTGTGTTTCATCAGTGCTATACTGCACCCTGATTGACTCATCTCTTTCCTGTGACCTTTCTGTGAGGGGATGTCCTATAGTCTCAGATGGGCTTTGGGTCTCTGCTCCGACTCCCCTCATTCTCAACAATTGTTATTTTTGTGTGTTATGGGTTTTCTGATGCCTGTTACCTGGTCCCAATTACACAGACTGGTGTGCTTCCTCCATGTGTGCTTGTTGTTTTCTGCTAGATGGCCATTTCTTTAACTTCCAGCCTTTAAGACCCCAGACACTATATCTTTTGCTAGCCAGGCACCATCTACTTTCTTCACTACATTTTCTTATGCACCCATTTTGTCTTCAGCAATTGTGCTGGGAGGGTGAGCACCACAGAATGCCAGGTTGTTAGAACAAAGTGCTTTTGCATTGAGGGAGGGGGCATGAGCAGAGGCCCGAAGTCCATCCACAACTTCAGTGTATTTCCATCTAAATACATGTACATGGGCCAATACGCCTATTTTTATTAATGTATTAACATATATACTTAAACCTCTATCCATCTTTGTTTCCTAGAAGGTTCCTCTGTTTCTTTTCACCTTCCTCTTGTCCTACCATCATGCTCACTCTACTTCCACTTCTTAGTAATTCCTCTCAGCTAGATTGCTGTTGCTCCAACACCCCTAGCATCCCTTTGTCTTCGTTCTTGCTTTTAATCCCCTAGTTGTTCCCTGTCGATGGCATTGCTTGCTCACTGCTCCCTTCTCCCACCTCCTTCTTTCCACAGTCCCCCCTTGGGCTTGTTTCCCATGTCTGTCTTATGTAAGTAAGCAACCCAACAATAAAAGAGACCAAACATGAAGAAACCAATGATTGAAAAAAGAAAAAGAAAAAAATTAAAGAACAATGTTTTAAATAAATTTATGGAAGAGAAAATTACTTTAAAATTTTTAATAGGGCCTTAAAAACAATAAAACATACTAATAATTATCATAGCAAAAAATGGAAGGAAAATAATTTAGTGATTTCTCCAAGAGTTAAACATTTAACTCCCATTTGATCTAGCAACTAATCTAGCAACTCCACATACTGAACGGAAATAAAAACATAGGTCCGCACTTATGAAACTTGTACATAAATGTTGATAGTAACATTCTTAATACTATTCAAACACCCAGATGAATGGATAAACAAAATGTGGTAGACACATACTATATAGTAGTGTTATGCAACCATCAATGAAATAAGGTTCTGATACATGCTATAGCTTGTATAAACTTGGAAAACATACATCTTGAAAAAAGCCAAATTCAAAAGGTCCACACAGTTTCTGATTGCTTTTATATGTAAAATGCAAAGAAACAGGAAGCAGGGTAGAATTCCCAACGGATGAGGGAAGAGATGAATGAGAAGTGAACGAGTTCAGGTGATATAATGGGTTACACACTGGGTTGTTAATTGGAGGTCAGCAGTTCAAAGCCAACAGCCACTTCAAGGATAAGGCTTTCTACTCCTGTACAAAGATACAGTCTTAGAAAACCAAAGAAACAGTTCGACCCTGTCCTATAGGTTCACTTTGAGTGGGAATCGACTTGATGGCAGTGAGATGCTAAAGTGTTCAGGGTATTCTTCCCAGATGGTGAAAAAGTTCTGAAAATGGAAGAGAGATTGTAGTAGCACTGAATAAAATTGTATAGGCACTGAATACCATCAAACAGTATGCTTTTAAATGGTTAATGACATTCCCATGTCAATTTCACCTTGACAAATAATTATGTTACAACAAAAAACACTAGGGTAGCAAACGCCACAGTTAGGCATAAAAGCCTGATCATAAATTTATAACATTAAAGAAATCATTTTAAATCTGTATTTAGGAGGACACTGTAAGATAATACAGAAGTTAGCTACAGATATTTTCTGTAAGGTCCCTATTTTACAAAAGGTTGATATGAGAACAATTTGTTTAATAAAATGAATTTATATGCCAATAAAAGTGATTACTAACAAAGTCACCAAAACCAAAGAGAATTTATCATAATACTGAGGCTTTAGAATCATTAGAAAATCAAAGAGAAAATAATTCTATTAAAAGATTCAAAATCTAGACTGAGCCGTGGCGGCATAGTGGTTGTGCGCAGGACTGCGGCCCACAGGGTTGGCTGTTCAAATCCAGCAGCAGCTCTCCAGGAGCAAGGCTGAACTTCCTATTCCCACCAGGACAGTGAAGCCACAAAAAAAAAAAAAGATTCAAAATCTAAAGCTTTCAAATTTTCTTGCAAAACTATGTGAAATCCTACAAAACAAAGGCACTCTAATTTAAAAAACTAATGAAAAATAAGGGAGGTAAAACTGTAATTTATTATTTCCTTTTTATTATTAATTATGATAAAATATACTGATTCCTGGCATAAGAAAATCCTATTTCAAAATATAAAGTTAACTTAGAGAAACAAAACAGTATCATGAATCACACTAATTTAATAGAACATAATAATCAGAAATCTAGTCATTTAGTTGAAGAAGAATAGAATGCAATAATCAGTTGAGAGGAAAAATATTCATGCACATGTTACAGATTCTCTGGGTAACAGTAAAGATCAGTTTGAAGAAAAATATCAAGTGTTAGTCAGAAGTCTTTTTCAAGAGACCAAGAAATTCTATAGAAAGAAGTAGAAAATAAAAAGAAATAGAAACTATACTCAAAAATCAAGTTTGAAAGAGTAAACACTAATAGATGTATAGAAAATTCTCAATGATGTAGGGGGATCTATTGAGCTTAAAATGTAAGAAAGAAAAGAAAAAGAAGAGAAAAATCACAATCAAAGTCTGTATTTCACTCCATCGTGGTGTTTAACTCTTAAGTCAGGAGCAGCAAAGTTAGGTCACATGTCAAATCTAGACTATTGCCTATTTCTGTAAATAAAAGTTTACTCAAAAACAGATACTCATTGGCTTACAATTTTTTATGGTGGTTTCTACACTACAAAATCAAGAGGTGAGTTGTTGCAAAAGCAACTACATGGCCCGCAAGATTCATAATTTACTATTGGCCTTCTACACCATCTGTTCTCAACCTGCGGGTCACAACTCCCTTGGGGGTTGAACGACCCTTTCACAGGGAAGATTTAAGGAAAACACATTACCATTTATATTACAATTCACAACAGTAACAAAATTACAGTTATGAAATAGCAATGAAAATAATTTCATGTTTGGGGGTCACCACAACATACGGAACTGTATGAAAGGGTCATGGCATTAGGAAGATTGAAAACCATTGCTCTACACGCACACACAAACACACGCATGCACACACACTTGCACGTGCATACATACACAAAGCCTTCACCAAATCTTACATTAATGAATAAAACACTTTTTTCTCTTTAGTTAGTACCTCAAAAGATGTGTAAATAGCATCCCTAATGTTTCCTTCTTCTGAATTAGCTTGCAATTTATTGTTTTCTGTTTCAACTTCATATCTATCTTCTTGTTTCACATCATCTTCAAGTACACTTTCTCTCTCAGGTTTAATTAAATTATCAAGTCGGGTAGTCCATATGTCCTCTTTAACTTTAGCAAGCATTTTAGGTTCTTTTTTTTCTTCCTGTTGTATTATAGATGAAGTTGGGTCTTCCGATGACAAGTTAGAATTACTGTTAGGCATCCATTCGGTTTCAGTGTTGGTAGAACCAAGTATTATCTTCTTCAACGAGCACAGATTTTCTGAAATATCCTTCAGTAATACAGAAATGCTAAAAATAAAGAAAGATTAATCTAGCCATAAATGTATAAACTAGAAGCACGAATTTTAAAGTCTATAAGCAGTAAAACTAATTAACCCCCTCAGCTGCTAACTGAAAGAATGGCAGATTGAGTCCACCCAAAGGAACCTCAGGAGAAAGGGCTGGTGATGCACTTCTGAAGTGTCAGCCACTAAAAACTCTTGAAAGCTCGTCTATTCATGGAGTCAGAACAGACTCAACACCAAATGATAATGATTAGGAACACTCCACACTGCATTTCACATAGGAAACCCGTTGGATATCTATGAGCGCTTCCCAAACCTCATGACAAAATTACATCATCTGTTAATTCCATTTTCCATGAACTATTTGAATTGTTCTTCATACCCTAATACTCATCGTATGCTTAGAGCTACTCTGCAGTGTAGGTAAGTCGGCAGTTCTGGAGAACATATACCCGCACCATGGATCCGAAGACTAAGCCACCCGCCTAGTTTATGACAGTTCTATCTTCCATAGCAATTTGCTAAATAAAATGAAAAGGAAAGCAATAGGGCATGACCTCAAATATCAAAACTATTGACATTAAGGTTCAAACTACAGTGAACATGAGAAAAGGCTGAACAAAATTCTTTTTTAATGTTTAATTAGCTGAAATAAGTAGACTAAATGTAAAAGTCTGAAAAAATCATAAAAATTTCTAGAACCTTCCACTCAAATTGCTTTAATTCGCTGAACTTTACGATTCATTTAAAAAAGGACTGAGGACATCAAACAAGATGCCAGAATCAGCAGACCCACTATAAAGACAGAGACAGAGAGATCAAAGGAAAGAGATACACAAATATGGGCTTCAAAAGAAAGGAGCGTAAAATGAACTGAATACAAACTAGGCAAAGAAGCTGAACAAAAGCAGTGAGAGAAGCGACCAATAGGAGACTAGTTGGTTAGCCTTATGTAGCATGGCCATTTTTTACTTTTGTAAGCAACATTCAATCGAGACAGCAACCTGACAATGGCTGGGCAATGAGAAAGGTGGGCTCCTCTCCCGTACGCACACTCTTCTGACCAGAAGCATGGCCAATCAGCAGCCTATGCCCTCTCTTTTAACTCAACCCACAACTTCCGTTGTCATGGGTCGTGCACCAGGTGCAACATTCTAGCATCTGGAAGGGTTTGAACTCCCCAAATCAGATTGCCCACAACTAGATGGGCAGAAATGTCTTCCATAAGCAGACATCCTACACACAGCTACCCTCTCTACTCCAGAGAAGAGTTCTTACTGAGAACGAGGACCTGATATGAACCACTTTATGAACCAGCACAAGCTATTTTGGGAACATGTGCC